>JAJOZX010002358.1:477500-525000 GCA_023014485.1 Bathynomus jamesi | reverse complement strand
AACAAGAGTAGTAGGAAAGTACAAACAAGAGTAGTAGAAAGTACAAACAAGAGTAGTTTTAAGGTACAAACAAGAGTAGTAGGAAAGTACAAACAAGAGTAGTAGGAAAGTACAAACAAGAGTAGTAGGAAAGTACAAACAAGAGTAGTAGGAAAGTACAAACAAGAGTAGTAGGAAAGTACAAACAACAGTAGTAGAAAGTACAAACAAGAGTAGTAGGAAAGTACAAACAAGAATAGTTTTAAAGTACAAACAAGAGTAGTAGGAAAGTACAAACAAGGCTCTCCCTCTTCCACTAGCCACTGCTGACAGAAAATAGTTATGAAAGAAGACTTATCTGAAAGTAGGAAAAAGTATAATGAAAAGAATAACTTCAAAGCTCATTCACAGCACATTCTAATTAGTTACGCGTAAATCCTGCATAATCTACAGTATCTATAAAGTTTTTGTCAGTAATTGTGACGTAACTTACGTGTAACTTTACTTAATGTAACGTTGCTGTATTTTTTTTTTTTTTGCAGTAATTTTCACGTAACTCTTTATACCTGTGTAACTTTCTCATAAGAAACATGCGCTTAAAACAAACACTATTTTTAAAGGAAAACAAACACACAACCGGTAAAACAAATTTAATAATTGTACGTGACATAAACATTAATTGAAAATAATAAAAAAACGCTAATTAAAAAACAAAGGAAATTATACATGACCTTCAGATACATACAGTTCTGCTAAAAAAAAAATCTATCTATCTATCTATATACACTTTTTTATACAGGGTGTTTCACAACCGGTCTGCCATACTTTGGGGGGTGATTTAAGGTGGATATCGAGTAAAAAAGTTAATACAACATCGGTGCTATTTCCAACCGTTGCGGAGCTACGGACGTTTTAAGATGCGCAAACAACAAATCCCTACTTGTGTGTAATTCGATAGATGGCAGCACTGGTGGTAGTTTTGGTTAACGCAAGTTACTACTACTAACCACTACCACTACCTAACCCTGTTAGATTTCTTTTTATGGAGCCTTATGAAAGAGATGGTCCACAAGACCAAAGTACAAACGAGAGAGGAACTCTCGCGTCGGATTATGGATGCCGCTGCTTACATACGAGAACACCCCGAAATGATTCAATAGGCAGTAGACACTTGTTTGGAACGAGCAAAGCTGTGCATTGAAAACCGAGGCGGACATTCTGAATATTTATAAGGTGTATCTCATAAAATGTAGCAATAAATACATCAGATTAATACTCTCGTTTATTTTTTTCCATGCACCTTAAAACGTCCGTAGCTCCGCAACGGTAGGAAATAGCACCGATGTTGTATTAAATTTTTTACTCGATATCACCCCCAAAGTATGGCAGACCGGTTGTGAAACACCCTGTGTATATACACGAGTATACAGTATATTACAGTAAAAATAGCGTTGAACATTAATAAACGTCTAAACAAACACTTTGTCCCCATATTTTGAACACCTTCAGGGGTACATATATTTTGTCTGCGATTTACTTAATTGTGAATAGTTTTAGAAATTTAAGAAGCAAGATATAATATTGAATTTTGATCTTTATGTGACTGAAATTAAATGAAAAGCAAAAGTTACAGTAAAGACTTTACTTAGGAAACAGGAAATATATTTTATGAACAAACTTTACAAAATATCGTAGAAAATCTAACATTACTAAGTTTAACAATAGCACATCACACAGTTCGAAATTTAAGTTGAAGGTTCTCTGAATACGCTTCGGTATACTGTATATTAATTTAGATTGAACCATACGTAATTTTAGTGTGCAGTGATAACCAATATGCGCAGTAATAATTTAAATTTGCGCAGTGATAAATTGAAAATCTGTGCAGTAATAAATTAGGTTCTATATCCGATATAGAACCTAATTTGTCACTGCACAGATTTTCAGTTCATCACTGCACAAATTTCAATTATTACTGCGCATATTGGTTATCACTGCACACTAAAATTAGGTATAGACTGAACTTTGGGATCACCTAAAGATCAGGGCCCCAGCCTTCTCTAGTTAGCCTTATAAGGCTAACTAACGAAAATATCACGACCTAACCTAACTAATCGTTAGGTCACTGTACGCCCTTGACGATTGGTTAGGTTAAGTCGGGATATTTTCGTTAGTTAGCCTTATAAGGCTAACTAAAGAAGGCTGGGGGCCCTGATCTTCAGGTGATCCGAACTTTGTATGTAACCGAACTTAAATGTGCATTTATTACTTTATACTTAATCTGCTCGACTCTGTTAGACTATTTTATATAAACAGTGAGAAAATTTTTAGATCACCTGAAGATCAGGGCCCCCAGCCTTCGTTAGTCAGCCTTATAAGGATAACTAACGAAAATATCACGACTTAACCTAACCAATCGTTAGGTCAACTGTACACCCTTGACGATTGGTTAGGTTAAGTCGTGATATTTTCGTTAGTTAGCCTTATAAGGCTAACTAAAGAAGGCTGGGGCCCTGATCTTCAGGTGATCCAAATTTTTTAGCATAAGACAACTAATTATAATGTAGGCCATAATCAACCATACTTTAAATTAATTTTTAAAGAGTAAGCATCCACGCACTTCCTTATATTAACTGTGAACTGAACGAAACAAGACAAGTGCGCATGCGCAGAGAGAACAGTTCTCAAAAGTACATCCGAAAATATTTTTCTTCAGATTAAAGATATAATAGGGTGTCCGAGAATTATCTGTACAAGTTTTGGCTGTTATTAAAAGTCAACCATGAAGTGTAGAAATTCCAGTTTGTCCCATTTTACAGAGAATCTCATTAAGTTTTTTCTGATACCAAGTTTTGACAAGTTTTTTAGAAATTCCAATGTGTCCGAAAATTATCTGTACAATTTCATCTTTTAATAAAATTCTTGATAACGCACGTAAAATTCTTAAACAAGATTATTTAGAATCTGTATTTTCAAAAGTTTCTTTTATTAAAGTAACGTTGTTACAAACATTCGATATGTGCACCATCAGTGATTCGCAAAACATCCAATCGATAATCCAAATGTTGCCATGTACGCTGCAGCATATCCACATCAATTCGCTCAATAGCAGCTGTGATTCTTGCTTTTAAATCATCAATGTCTGTCACCCGCGTACAAAAAAAAAAACTTGTCAAAACTTGTTATCAGAAAAAACTTAATGAGTTTCTCTGTAAAATGGGACAACACTGGAATTTCTACACTTCATGGTTGACTTTTAATAACAGCCAAAAATTGTACAGATAATTCTCGGACACCCGGTATAGTCTTCTTTACTGAAAAAAATCATACCATGCAATAAATATTCAGAAATAAATTTCATACATTTCTTTTAGTCAGACACCTAAACAGTATGTACAAGGTTTTATAATTACATTTCATTCCAAACATAAGCATGAATAGTCACCTCATTTTAATTACAACTTCAATTTTATAATTAGGCAAGAAAAGTGGGAATTTATAGGTTATATTTATTTGACAGTATCCATATAATTTTCATATTTGAAAACGTTCGGACAAAGTTACGCAATAAGAGGAAAATACAACAACAAAAGTTACGGAACGAAATATTGTATATGGGTCTTATTTCCTCAACAACAAAAAGTTACGGAACAAAATAGAAGAAAAAAACAGTCTTACTTTTGTTTAAACTGCAAAAGTTATGTTAATGTTGCACATTGAATTCAATGTTACAAAAATGTTACGTTAAAATGTGTAACTGACGGGCAACTTAGAAGTGTATGCGTAACTTATCTCGTGTACCCAATTATGCGTAACTTCTTAAGGGAACAATTGAAAATAAAGAAAAGTATGAAATATTAAACTACTTAATCTAATCTATACTATGAGAGAGAGAGAGAGAGAGAGAGAGAGAGAGAGAGAGAGAGAGAGAGAGAGAAACCCCCCCCCTGCTTATATATACATATATATACTTTTTATATAGGTGTTAGATTTATGACAAAATTCTTTCCCGCGGATATAGGTTTGTGCCACAATTTATTTCCTGTTCAACCTCAATGACCCTTCTGTCCCCCTTCTTTCGACCTCTCTTTTGTAATGATGGACTCCTGACCTCTTTTTGACCTTTCCTCCCCAATGCCAGTGCCAGAAAGGGTCATGCAGAGTTATCTTCATGGGAGGTGAAAATGTACCCAACCTGCTAGCCTGTTAGATTAAACCGGTAAGGAATAAATATATCTGGCAATCATTGTAAGGAAAATTGGTTCAAAATGACGTTTGTAACTGCAAAAGTAGGGCGCTAACATATATAAAGGACTTTAATTCTTCTTCTTTTTCTTTTATCACTGTAACCAAACACCTTTTACCTTTTGAGGTTGCGCCACTATACAAAAGAATTGAAACGTAGAGAATTTAAAGTTACTCAGGCATTATGCTTTCACCTAGAAATGAAGGCACATCCACTTTCCTCAACTGGTCCAAATGCCATCATACCAAGAACGATATTTGAATAGATATGGTCGAGACTCAGAAGCAAGCAAAATTTAGCCGTTGGAAGGTAATATCACAACCATGACACTTATACTCCGAAATAATTCTCCTACAAAGCACGTGGCTACGTTGCAACACTGCTTCCCGTTTGATCAGCGAGGTTAAGCGATGATGGGTCTGTTTACGAGGTGGATGGGTAATCATGCCTTAATAATAATAATAATAATAATAAAATTATTAGTAGTATTATTATTCCTATATATACTCATAGTCCGTCTCAATGATCCTTCGTGGTTGAAGGACGTAAAATGGAACAACCCACCCACCACCTTTCTATACATCCATTCGAGATTGACTCTCCTTTTCCACTTTTAAGTCATGGCACTGGCACTGCCTTTTCAAAATCGAAATCTCTAAATTTAAATTGACAAATACTTTTTTCATTAAACATTAAATTGGTCTGAATTCCATATTTTTAATATTTTATTTACCATTTTACATTCTAATCAATCTAGTGAGCATGACCTTTCTAGTCTAGTGAGCATGACCTTTCTAGTCTAGTGAAAGAATGAGAAATGAATGTTGAATATACGCACGATAAAGATTAATTTCACTCAAAATGTTTCGGCTTTTGTAAAGGAAGTGAGTAAGTGTCGAGATTGTGAATTAAGTGACTGTTTTGAACGCGGCGAAAGAAACCTAAAAAGTGGTACGCATACAGGAAGGTCTGACGGATAAATCGGGAACAGACATGGATACGAAAAACAAAGAATTTTTCCGTGCTCATTAGGATGACTTAACATACGGGTTATCTTAGATTACTCGCTACTAAATACAAAATCGAACTTAAATGCCAATATCCTCTCCGTAAATCTATAAATATGATGTTCTCTCGATCTATTTAATATCGTACACTGTACGTAATATATATTTTTTCCTAAATAAAGATGGTTTATATTAATTCCACTAATCTGACCAGTTTTGAATAAGTTATTCGTAAAAGGGGTAAATAATACACGCAGAATCAGCGGAAAATCATTGTGAAATTTACCAATGTAAAAAAAGTAGGATAAATCAATACATAAATATTAAAATAAAGCTTTTAAGGTATTAATGGATTGAGAAAGTTGCTAATGTTTGATTATGAACATTAAAATACGAAAAGACACGCCCAGTCGCCCATCTGACACACAATCGAACGCAATACAAATTGATTTCTGTAAGAAATGAGGAAACGGACAGTCACAGTTACGGGTTCAGAAATAGAGGAACACTTACAGTATCCGATACACAAAAAGTGGAAGTAAATGTTTTCAATAATAATAATATTAAAAAAAATGTTGCTGGTCTTCATCTTGTAAAAGGAAAACTGAAATATAAAGAATAAAAACACACAATCAAGAAATCTGACGTCAACCATACTCTCTCTCTCTCTCTCTCTCTCTCTCTCTCTATATATATATATATATATATATATATATTTTTTTTTTTTTTTTTTAAGTTCGGGAAGAACCGATTCGCCTCTATTTAAAAGGGCATATCTCGGCGGAAAAACAAAGAAAAAGTGAGAGGAAAGACAGAGGAAAAAGAAAGGGTGGAGGGGACAGTCGAAGTGGAAAAGACCAAGGGTGACAAGGACTGCAGGGTCGAGCCCCATCATCCTTGGGTGCTAGGGCCGGGAGGGCGCACGTGAAACCTCCAGGAACAAGCACGTACAAACGAGCACAAAGAGCACTCAAGAGCACGAGCTTAGAACCCCCTTGATATATATATATTCGCTGTACTGATGAACGTGAAATCCCGGTTTCTTTCGCAACTTCACGTTCACTTTTACTTGTTCCCGGTTGTTCCTCTTGACTTAAAACCATTTCATTTACTTTTTCAATGTTTTCTGGCGTTCTAATAGTTTCTGGTCGACCACTTCCCGGACGCCGTTGACTGCTGCCGGTTTCTTTAAGTTTTTGTAAAAATGTGCCACAGTTCTTTTTTTCCAATTCTATTTGGAAATTCGTAAAGGATTATGTTTAATGAATATCCTTTTTCTTCACGTAGTGCGTGTATAATGTTCTTATCAGATTCTCTCAATCCCATCTTGAGGGGTCTGGAATAGAAAAATTTCATTTAAAATTAGGATCAAGGAATAAATATAAATGCGCAACTTTTTTTTGTATATTTCCTTTGGAAGCCAATTTTGGGCATTATATGGGCTTATAACCATCAAGCCATAATAAGTATTTAAAGAGAAAAGAATTATCTTTCATTTGGTTGTTTTTTTAAGTCCCTAGCTGCAATGGTTATTGAGATATCACTTCTCAAAATTGGTGCCATTTTTTTTGGCCACCCGGTATATGATGCGCACTCACAAGGAAAAATTAAACGCGATTCAAGGTATTTCGTGCATTCAACAGTACACTTCATTAGGGAATGAAAGGAAAAGGCAAGAAACCTAAAATATATATCTATCTATGTACAGTGTTGTACAGCGTAACAAAATAGTTAGGAGGAATTAGCAAAAAAATTACATTAAACAAGCATTAAATTAAACAAAAATATTTAAGAAGATGTCGTTCATTTTATACGTTCCCGAACTGTTATTGAAATTCTTTATAAAGTATATGAATGCACATTCCAGCATGTTCCTTTCAGTTGATTATATATATATATATACATATGGTTAAAATACATTAGAATTATTTACTATCTTACGTGCGTATTATGCTGTTTTACTCTGATGTTTAAAGTTTTCCCAGTTTGAAATGTGAGAAGAACCTAACCCTGTCCAAGAAGTTCGACAAGTTCATAGTTTTCCTATCTGACAAGTTTTAGGTTGATTCTACATATTTCCATTGTCAATGTCCAAATGTCCGAAATCTTCTTAAGTGTAAATTTTAAGTCCAAATTATTAAAAAAAAAAAAATTAGTTAAATTCAATTCCAATTCCAGTGCGTAAAATTTTCAGTTTAACTTTGATTTTAAAAATTCAGATTCAAAAGTATTTGATTCTGATTCTAATTCCAATTTGAAACCACGAAGAAGCGTTAGTTCGATTCCAATTTATTTTCGATTCCAGGCCAGTTAAAAACAGCCTTCTTCAATTCCGGAATCAATTTTCATTCCTCAATAAGAATTATACCAAATTTTGACACGCTCAATCACCACGTTCATATTTCAAAGATTTTCGTACCTTTGAAAGACGTTACCCCGCATACAAATCTTTGAATTAATACTCTACAACAATTATTTTCGGAAATTACATTCTCTTTTTACAGTTCATTGTATATTTAATAATCATTAGACAGTAATTAAATGGAGAAATGTCTTTCTTCTCAATAATTATCCATGGTTTTAAAATGACACTTACATTCCTCAGTAATATTTGTAGTTTCATTGTTCGAGAAAATATTTATACCATTTTGTTTTTCAAATTATTATTATTATTATTATTATTATTATTATTATTATTATTATTATTACAATGGGCTCAATGGTCTTTATTACTGTTCTCTGAACAGAGGTTTTATGTTCGAACCTAACAATTTGTTTTGGGGTTTCAAGGTTCCGCATCAGCATCAATTATACGTTTGAAATTAAACTGTGTGGGAGAAAGGTTTCTGCCTTTCTCAATACCTTTTCAAAAGAAAAGGTTTGACCTTGGCAGCTTGTGTGTCTGTAGTATCTTAATGATTTTTAATATCTTATTAATGGTTTTTAACCTATGACCCGTATGTATGTTGTATATTATTTTACTCCAGAGGCGCGCAATTTTGTGACAGCAAATTTAGAGTTTGTGTGGCAGATTTGAAATTATAAGGAATTTCTTTTATTTATTTATTAAATCCGTCAACCTTTGTTATTTTTTTAGGTTGGGGAGGGGTGCAGGGTCGGTTTTCCTAAATTCGCTATTAGTAGCTCTATATAAACAGTAAGTCATATTAATTTATAGTTTTTATTACAAAAGACTTGAAACAAAAACAGTATGATAACCATCAAAATTTTAACTTTCAAAAAAAACATCTTGAAAAATTGGAATTTTCTTTTTTATATATTATCCCTTCATAAATTTATTTTTTATACTCTTTCAAGTCGACCATAACATGAAATTGATTTCAAAAGATAAAATAAAATAGAAAAATCTAAACTTCTAACTAAGATAAACAAATCTGACGCCAGACCAGTCTCTCTCTCTCTCTCTCTTCTCTCTCTCTCTCTCTCTCTCTCTCTCTCTCTCTCTGTCTGTCTCTGTCTCTCTCTCTCTCTCATACACACACACATGATATATATATATATATAGTGATGGGCATCGATACACGAAAATCCTTAAGGTGATACCGATATATCGATACTCGTAAATCGTCTAAAGCGCTACCGATACATCGATACTTTATAGATAGTTAAAGCGATACCGTTACCGATACAAAAGTATCGCTCGATACGTAACGCCGATACATGTATCGCGATGCTGCCCATCTCTGTATATATATATATATATACACCCCGTTATTCATAGCTTCGATATTCGTAGCTTCGCTTTACGTAATATATTTTTTAACACCAAATTCCGCTATTCGCAAACCCAGCTCCGTTATTCGCAATGCCAGTTAAGGGAGAAAATAATTCACTTTGACTGTGAAAGACGTTGCGGAAATTCTGAATGCTTTCGATGCTGCGTTAGCGCTTGTGTTTGAGAAGGACCCCAACGTTGAAAGAAGTTCTAGTGTCAGAAATAACGTCAAAGAAAACATACGATGCTATGCTGAACTTTATAAGAGTAAAAAAGCCAAAGCAGCGCAGTCAACACTGAAGCAATTTTTCAAGCCAATCCAAAAAACACCACCACCGAAACCACAACCAGCAACCAGCATTCACCCAGCGTTCGCTACGTTCAAGCCGAAACCAAAGCCAGGCGCACCACAGCCAGAATCCCTGCCTCCCTCACCACAGTGTCTTCTTGTTGAAATTGGTGAAGAGAGTGTTAAAGACAATGGCGAGACAGATGATCCTGCCCCTCTACATGAGTAACCCCTCGTCACGCTCCGTTTTCTTCAAGCCTCGGGGAGGAAATAAAAGTACAGTACAGGTGTTTATTCTTTTATTGATATTATTCATAACTTACTACGCTAATACAGGTCTGTATTTGTGTTTTATACTTGCTTTTAGGTATCGTATGGGAATGTATCCAAACATCTTACCTTCTGAAAAATGGCCACCGAAACGCATCCCCCCATATAACATGTATTTATATGGGAAAAAATTATTCTTTATTCGCAATTTCGCTATTCGCAATGAGTCTGAGGAACATAACTCTTGCGAAAACCGGGATATACCTGTATATATATATATATTATATATATATATATATATATGTGTGTGTGTGTGTGTGTGTTTATATATATATATATATATATATACTGTATATATATGTTACGGTCAATGTCTAAAATCGGCAATTTGTAAATTGACTGAAGTTTTACGCAGTGTGTCAAATTGTAATATACACAAAACCTAACCTAACCTAATGATTTTTTAGGCAACATACTGGGAACACACCAGTGGGCATGCATATGCAGCACTACCAGAAAAGTTAAGTTAGGTTAGGTTTTGTGTGTATCACAATTTGACACAGTGCCTAAAATTTCAGCAAATTTACAAATTGTCTGATTTAAGACATTGACTGTAACATATAGGTTACAGTCTATATATATATATATATATAGAGAGAGAGAGAGAGGAGAGAGAGAGAGAGAGAGAGAAGAGAGAAATATTTTAGAAGAAATTTGATTGCGTAAATCTTAAAATTTGCGAATGTTGTTTTTTTATAAAAATAAAACAATGAATAAATGAATAAAAACCGAATAAATACCGGAAGAACTTAATTTTTATTTATTTAATTAATTTTTTTTAATAAATTAACACAAAAGATAAAAAATAGAAAATTCTTATCTCTTATATTCTTTTATATCACTTCCCCCCCCCCCCTAAAAGCAAATAGGGAACTTTTTAGATGTCCTCTGCGCAGAAAACAAAGACTTCCGCCCCTATCCTCCTCCAACCTTCCATACACAGAAATATTATTTTCTATTATCTCAAATCATTCCAAAAAGAAGTTTTAAGGACCATTTCTTCTATCTAAAGAAGTTAGTATCGTTAAAAGAAGTTTTGATACCCAAAAGAAGAAATTTCGAAGGTTTTATTATGAACGTGCTGTTTAGCTGTTATATAGAAACTTATAATTATAAGGTATGTTTTGAGTAATTAGATTTAACTTCTTGTTTTACATAATTTTGGTAAGAAGAAGAGATACGATACAATCCGATATAAATGCCATATAATACTAATTAGTCAGGAACGACAGAAACTGACGCAGCGCTCAATACCGCCCCATTGCATTCCCACCAAGAAAGTAGGACGTTTAGTAAAAGTCAAAAACGTTTTGTGACGTTCACTAAATGTTCCATTTCTCGTTGGGTTAACTTCTGTATTATTATTGCCAACATCACCGGGATTCGAACTCCCAATCTTAGTGTCTTCATTTCGTTTATATAGAGAAACGGTGTTACCCACTGAGCTATGGGCCCTGGCTACATATGATACGATACCTTAATAAATATATATATATATATATATAATATATATATATATCTATATATATAAATTATTTCAAAAGATGTATTTTTGCATAGGTGTTCCACATTAACTTAGTCAAATGAGCTCCCCCCCCCCCTTTTTTTTATAGTATTAATCCTTTTAGTGTCCAGAGGTCATTTTTGAGACAATAAAACTGTTATTATTATTATTATTATTATTATTAGTATTAGTATTAATTGCAAAAGCCAAAACCAAATTGGAAAGTGGCACATTGGACTTAATTAAGGGGAATTAAATGATAATATTTGTGTTCCTATTTATAGTATTCGTTTTTATTCCTAAAATTAATGACTAAAACGTACTTTACCTATGAATACTTTCGAAGTAATCACGTCAGATTAACTCTTAAGAGTTAGACAAAATTGAAACGAATACTGCGAGTGAGTAATGCTCATTTTAAGGCGTTTTTGCCTCAACCGCCGTGAAATGAATAAGCGCAGAAGAGAAGAAGCGTCTCTCGGAAGTACGCCACTACTCGAGTTTACCTCCAATAACTTTTGCGCGTAAATCTTGAAAGTCTGTAATCGACTGAAAATACTCGTGGTTACGCGAAGGTGTCATCCTTTAATAAATGAGTTACACGAGCCTCTCGTTCTAATATTCCTCTCTGTAGCCATATCCTTTAACAAAGGTCCCATGAACGTGTATCTCTCTCGGAATAAGCCCTGTGTCCCTTTCATTGACTTTGAATGAAAGAGAGGAAGAATTTCAAGTCAATGATAAAAAATAATTGAATAACGAGACGATAGAATTAACAAGTGTAAATTTACCTTCAAAACATATCAAAAGTACGCGAACTGGGAGAAGTATAAATGGCTCCATCTCGCACCTTCTTCATCAAGACCTTGACCCTCTCAGGAAAAACCTTCCAATAAGTAACTAATCTTAATTTGGGATTCTCCATTTCTACAGCTGGCCTCGGAATGAACGTCGTGTGAGTGGTCTTCAGGCAAATTAAGGGTTTTCACTGCGAGGGAAAGGAAAGAAATATTGAATAAATAAATAGCAAATTTATGGATAAAAATGTTCAGATTAAATATTGATTTTAATGACTTCACTATTTTTCATTCAACACACATATACTCGTGTGTGTGTGTGTGTGTGTGTGTGTGTGTGTGTGTGTGTGTGTGCTAATCTCTACAGAAAAGACAAATAGAAATAAAACCATCTAACGTAACTTAACCTAATTTAACGTATAATTTTACCTAACCTCAACTAATCTAATTTAACCTATAATTTTACTTGACCTAATCTAACCTAACCTAACTATAGTCTAATCTTCGTTTACAAAGAAAAAAAAGCTATATATAAATTTCTTTAACTTTTAAGAACAGTATAATGTCTTTCTTGAGACAATTTCAATTTTTTTTAATCTTATTATCGAAAAGTACAATATTCTGTCATGCATTTCGCAACGAAAAATCAAAAAGATCGACGCATGCGCACAAAGAAGAAATTTGTTCCAATATTTAAAAAAAAAAATAAATTCTCTGAAAAATTATTCGTAACCAAACAATTACAATACATTTATGATAATTGAAAATTATTAAATTAAAATATTTAAGTAATTGATAAGTATGTTAATTTATTTCCTACTAAATATAAAACTGATAATTTTATTTAAAATTATCCACAATAATCAAACATTACTTTTGTAAATTCAACCTTGTGTTTATTTAGGTTTCTGAGTAAACGAAATCTAATAGCTTTTACTTGGGTTATTGTTAAGATTTCTGCAGAACGCAGATTAAATATTATTTTTTTAATTATTATTACTGTATATACCCCCAAAATAGAGGGTAATTCATAGTTACTCTTAAAATTGTGTAACTCGAGTTACACTCAATTTGGGGGCAAACTCGTAGTTACCTCGATTTTGGTGGTAATTACGTAGTTACTCCGTTTTGGGGTAAATATATAGTTACACTCAATTTTGGGAGTAACTCCGTAGTTACCTTCAATTTTGGGAGTAACTACGTAGTTACCCTTAATTTTGGGGGTAACTGCGTATTTACCCTCAATTTTGGGAGTAATTACGTAGTTACGCTCAATTTACCCCGAAATTGGATGTAACTTGCTCCCGAAATTGGGGGTAACATTCCGAGGTCACTTTCAATTTTAGGGGTGAATGCGGCTTACCCTCAACTAGGGGGTGACTGAGTGGTCACCCACAATTTTGGGAGTGACTCTGGCTCATCCCTAATTTCGAGGATGACTCCGGTTTACCCTCTCCTATAGGGGTGACTCCGTGTCACCCTGAATTTTGAGAGTTTCTCTGGGTCACTTTCAATTTTGGGGGTGACTCCGGGTCACCCTCAAATTTGGGGTTGACTTCGGGTCACCTTAAAAATTGGGGTGACCCTTATACGAGTCACGCTAAAAATTAACTTGAAGGTGAGCTAGGTGATGAGTCGTGGGTACGTACCCTAGTGCTCTCTAGAGCTGGGCGTTTGTATTTTCTGTATCTTACGTATGAGGATCAGGAGAGCGGAGCAGAAATTCTTACCATTTTTGCTTTCAGCAAAAATAATTTCAAAGAAAGATTGGGAAGGATTCCACATTAAGTATCTTTTAAGCCCCTGTAGCATTAATGACAGATCGAGGCTCGGGACGCGAGAAGGACAGCCTCAGATTAAGTTTCTCAAAGCTAAGTAAGAGCAGAGCAGAAATCTTCACCATTTTCACTTCCAGCAAAAATAATTTTTAAGATAGTTTACGGATATTCTACTTTAGACATCCTTTAAAACATTATATTAAAAGACAGATCGAGGATTAGAGCACACAAAGCGCGCCCCCTGCAGGGGCGACCGATGGGAGCCCCCCTTTAGTTATTATTATTATTGCTTGTCATTTTCACTTCTCTGATGTAGTAAACACATTGAAACCCATTAATTTTGCCCAAAATGCTTCCATATATACACACAGTGTGTGTGTGTGTGTGTGTGTGTGTGTATATATATATATATATATATACAGGGTGGCCCAAAAGTAGGGAAACACGATTGATGGGTCATGGTTTTGCATCGCGGTCGCACTTGCTATACAAAACGTGATATTTAAAAGGCGATTTATACGATTTAATGGACATGACCATAATATCGACCCTCTAAGAAACTAACCTAGCCAAATTTAATCTAACCTATGCTAAACTAATCTAAGCTAACTTAATTTAACTCACAATATAATTGTTGACAGAATGTCAAGTCGAGCAGATGTCGTAATCCTGGATTTAATCGCATTCACAACGTTTAAGTTGGGCTTAAGTGGATTATTCTTCACAATGGTTGATTCTCACGGCTGTCTACTTCTGAAAGAATTTAGGTCCTAAAGTGGTACATCATTTATCGGAATAAAGCTGAAATTGCCCGACATTACCAGAAGCATTATAGCCGGATTCATTCGGTACATTTGAACTTTGTACCGAAGTTTGATGAAACCGGAAGTATCCACGATACATCTTACATCCAGGACCGTTCGACGCTGTGAATTTTTCGAACTCTTCCTGAACTTGGTCGCTGATGATGCTTCTTTGCTTATCCGAATTGTTTGGACCGATGAAACCAAGTTGAATGGACATGTTAACTATCTCTAGAGCAGTGGTTCCCAAACTTTTATGGTGGCAACCCTGAATACAATATTGTCCTGGCCTGGCGACCCTAAACGCTGGTACATGCAGTGTTAATGACCAATCATTTTGATACGTTGTGTTTATATTCATATAGTTTGATTGAATCAGTCGTTGAGAATTTCCGTCCCGCGACCCTCAGGAACACCTTCCCGACCCTCACTTGGGTCGCGACCATGGGTTTGGGAACCACTGCTCTAGAGGCTACGGAGAACCCCTATGTTGTGATAACGTAAGAGCTGTATGCCCCTGGCGTTAGTGGATTGGTTGGAATTTAGTCTGGAGGAATTACCTCGGACCATTCTTCTTTCGTGACACTGTTACTGCATGCAGGTAACTATTTTATAAAGAGGAATGAAGAAATAGTTTTTACCATAACACTAAAAATGAATTTAGAGGAAATTTTCTTTAATTAACAGACGGACTCTGACTCAGTACCATCACCACGTTTGCGGCTTCTTAAACGAAAGGTTTCCTGGTCGGTGAATCGGGTGACGTGGGCCAATTGAATGGGCAACGCGATCTCAGATTTGATTCCAATTGACTTATTTTTATTGAGTATAATTAAAAATACAACGTATACGACAAAATTTCAGACTCTTACATCATTCAAGGATGCTATCGTTGCCGCAATGAGGAGCTTATCAATGGAGTTATTCCATTGAATTTACCAATTAGTATCAGTAAGACTGCAGCTGCTGTGCAAAGAGTCTGAGGAGGACACACTGAGCAGTTTTTGTGAAAACATTATTGTTATAAATACTATACTTAAAAAACGTGTTTTTTTGGTATACCACTTTTTAATTCTATTTCATTTTAATTAAATTTTCATTAAAATTTAAGTGTGTTTCATTACTTTTGACCCACCCTGTACGTGGAAGCTAAACAATAATTGTCATACAGAAATACTTGAAAGTTTATGATATAAAATTATCATACTTATTTTCTAATAAGATGTTTGCACGCACACATAATAACATAATAATGCACTACGACACTCCACAAGCAGACCAGATGAGCACTTTGAACCCAGAGTCATGTCATTAATTCACTCGTTTTTGATGATGATAAAGTTAAGATAACTCGTTACTAATCAAAAAGTCGCAAAGAAATAACTGATAATTTCAAAGCGAATTGAAAATGTAAGAACGACTTAATTAGCTAATAAGCATAGAGTTTACTGTGCTTGGCTTTATAATACCATAATTAAGTCGATTTCGTACCTATATGTAATTCCAATTTTTTCTTAGCCTTATATAGTTTATTTTTGGTTCCAAACTTAATGGAAAATAACTTCCATAAACCCCGTCTTGAACATTATTAAAAATTATGTGATTCCAGACGTTTTGTCTTCATTCAGGGATGATAATAGTTTCAGAAAAGTCTTCAGATTAAAGTTAATTTAACCTCTTTTGGACCACTAGGTCGAATATTTACCGTTTCCAATACACGCGCTTATAACTTAACCCCTACAAAAACTTCAGTCGTCAAGAGGTTAAGATTTAATTTTTACCTATAAATTTTTAAAATTATTACTGCAGTTTTTAAAAAATTTTAAGTATATTTGTTCAGTAAAACGTGGTACGATATTTACTATTTTAATTCTAATATATTTACTGTACTGAATGTATCAGAGTACTGTGTTATTTCCTCAAATGCTTGATAAGGGCAACTTTATGTAAGGCAAGACTCTCTCTCTCTCTCTCTATATATATATATATATATATCCTTATGATGACCAGAATAAATCATATTAAATCAATTCAGCAAATAAGGAACCAATAATTGATTACAGAAGAACGTTCAGATTATTGGAAAACGTTTTGAACAATAGATTTATTGTTCCCACATAATTAATATAAGAAAATACTGCATGATACGGAAAAACCGTGAATAATGGATAATATCTTATCTTTGCAGTGTTCGATCAGGTATCTAAGTAAACTTCAGTGCAAGATGGCGACATCATGACCTTAAAAAAAGGTTGCTCTGTTAGTCTGTTGTTCATTCTCCGCGAGGTCAACGTATTAAAATGGAGGAAGAAATGCAATGATATTTTCAATGTCATAGTTTGCATATTCTGTCGTCTATTGAATTCTTTCTAATTTTCTCTAACTATGAACTGAATGTATGAGCAAATTTTGGAGCTATTGAAGAATAGGGACCCCAGCCTTCTTTAGTTAGGCTTATAAGGCTAACTAACGAAAATATCACGACCTAACCTACCAATCGTTAGGTTAACTGTACGCCCTTGACGATTGGTTAGGTTAGGTCATGATATTTTCATTAGTTAGCCTTATAAAATTAACTAAAGAAGGCTGGGGTCCCTATTCTTCAATAGCTCCCAAATTTTCCTTCTTTTATTATACTGTTCTCATACTCGCGTGTATTTCGTTAAGTGTCCAGTTTTCCCATTTCGTTAAGTGTGTACCCATTTAGTGTTTATTAACACAGAGATTATAGCCAATAATTAAATTAATAAAGAAATAAATTGAAATGTCCCCTCAATTTCGGTCCTGTCACGCTTGAAGCGTTCCTCTCCTTAAGGACAAATCTATTATAAATGAAGGACATGAAACCTGGAATTATTTACAGATGAGAATGTATTTCCAATAATTATATGTGTTTAAAGATGTAATTACATAGTGTGTGTTTGAATAGGATCAGCTACCTGAAAGAGAAAACTATACAATGGTATTAAAGAAAACGAAGTTAAGTAATTTTATGGGAACTAACAAAAACAGACATTTTGAATTGTGTTCATGCCACTGAAATTATTGGGTACCGTAGATAATTTTTAATATTTTTTTCAATTGAATTGAATTGAATAACCTTTATGAATAAAATAAATACATTTCTTTTACAATTTACAATGACATAAATAATTGTGAAGCTGGACTATTTATTTTATTTAATTTGGCCCTTAAGCTTTAGCCTTTACTGGGCTCTTAATTAAATATAAAACAGATAGTTATTATTAATAATACGTAAATCATGAATAAGAATTATTAATTAGGGTATGTATTAATCTTAAATTATTATTATTATCGATGTAAAACAAATAAAGTCATTATTGAAGGTATGATACCTATACTACACAAAAAAAATCTATATTAGACATGAGCGATAAGAGATAAACAATAAACAGCGATAAGAGATAAACAGTAAACGAGTAATGTACTTTTAATCCTAGATTACACACACGAGAAATGAACACTAATCTTTCTTTTAGATTTTAAACATATTTTAAGTGCCCCATTCAAAAAAAAAAAATACCCACATCAAAGGTGAAAGTGTTTAATTTAATTTTTAACATTCCTTTAAGTTTAACGCAAAAAAATTAACCTCTTTTACGTTAGATTTAACGCAAAAAATTAACAACTTGCATAATTTCAAACTCTATAAAGCAGATTCCAAACCTGAAACATCTTCGTATATTATTTACTCCGAAATTCGTATGACAGAAAGTCAGAAAACATTAAATATGTCATAATTTTATATAAATATTATAAATATGACGTTAGTCTGCGATAAAAACACAATTATTTATGTAAATGTTAATAATAAAGAATAATGAAATATAAGAATATTTTGTGCTTCAAACACATGTGCTCTTGTAACTCATATTATGTATATATGAACGCTGTTCTAAACTGACGGACTGACGTTTATAAAATTATCAGGTAATGTGATTGATTTTAATCGGAAATGGAATTCTATTGGAATTTTAAGAAAAATTCCTTGGTTATGCAGAGTTGGAATTCGGATCTGGAATCACGCGACAACACAATAACGAATTCTAGCCATTATACAGGGTGTCCCATAAGTCCGGCATCATAGGAAAAATAATAAAAAAAGGCAAAACAAAAGCTTTTATTTACAGAACGTGCTCAATATGTCCACCATTGTTTTCAATACACAAATTCAGACGTGATACCCAGTCAGCAAGCACACGGTGAATGATGTCAGGAGTAATGGTGTTACATGCCCCGATAATGCGCTGCCGCAAATGTTCAACATTCCTAATTTTCCCTGCGTATACCAGCGCTTTCAAGTGGCTCCAGAGATAAAAATCTAGTGGCGTGAGATCCGGGCTTCTAGCTGGCCATTCCACAGGCCCTCGACGTCCTATCCAATGACCAGGGAATTGTTGGTACAGATATTCCCTTACTTGGGTGCTGTAATGTGCAGGAGCGCCGTCTTGCTGGAACCATGTTGGGAAATTTCCTTCTTCGTTCAAGACACTGGGAAATGCTTCTTCCTTGACCATACGTAGGTAGGTGCCTCCAGTGACATGTTCATCGAAAAAGAGGGGGCCTATGATGCGATCCTTCCAAATGCCACACCATACCATCACCCGAGATGCATCTTCTTCCTTTGAAAAGGTATACCAGTGAGGGTTGTTTTGAGACCAGTAGCGGGTGTTCTGTCGATTTACCTCACCATTTCCATAAAAAACAGCCTCGTCACTGAACAGAATGGTGGATGGGAAATTGACATCCCGAGCATAGACATTATGGCCTGTAGAAAGAGAAAAATATGAATTATGGTTTGTAGAAATAGAAAAATATGAATTTCTCCTATGATGCCAGACTTATGGGACACCCTGTATATTAACTCTAACAAATAACGTAAAACAAAAAAATTTGAGGAAAAATAAAACAGTTAAAATGCTAAAGTTTTTGCACATTTATTTATAAAATTATTTTAATACTTTATGTATCCACCTTAGGCTTGAAGAATTTAAAATTTTTAACAGTAGTTAGTCGTTTATTGATTAGAAACTTGGTAATTCTGAATTCTAGAAAGAGCTGTCTACAGATCTTAAGAGATCTGTTATTGATGCAAACGAGTCTGGAAAGAGTTATAAGAAGATAGAAGAATTTCGAATTCCATTTACGACGGTCGCTGCAGTTATAAAGAAATGGAATGGCTTGCGAACAATCAAAACTCTAACAAGGTTTGGACAACCTTGCAAGATTTCAGAACGTACAGCTAGACGGATTGAAAGAATGGCTACTGCGAATCCACGTATGACTGCGGGTGATATTTGCCAAACATTAAGACTGTCTAGGATCGATGTCCATCCCTCTACTGTACGTCGTACATTGAGAAAGAATGGTCCGCATGGTAGAGTTGCCCGAAGAAAGCCTCCGCTACGAAAAGAGTACAAAGAAGTACGTTTAAGTTACGCCACCGATCATCAAAATGATGAATTTGCATTCTGGAAGAAAGTTCTCTGGACAGACGAGACCAGAATTGAATTATTCGGAAAGAACGAGCAACGGTATGGTTGGCAAAAATCAAATATTGCATTCGAAGGAAAAAAACATCCTTCCTACGGTTAAACATGATGGTGGTAGTTTGCTTTTGTGGGGATGCTTTACTGTTTCTGGTCCATGAAAGCTTGTTGTCATCAGTGGAATCTTGAATTCAAAGAAATATCTGGAAATTTTAGAAGAAAATATATTGCCTTCAGTTCGAGAGTTGCGAATGGGTCGCGATTGAGTACTGCAACAAGATAATGATCCAAAATATAAAAGTAAGCACCATGAAATGGCTTCAACGAAAGAATTTCAAGCTTCTCGAGTGGTCCAGTCAAAGCCAAGATCTCAGTTTCTCTAGAATTTATGGTTGATTTGAAAAAAAATGTGTCCGCAAGAGAAACCCTACGAATCTGAATGAATTACAAAAACTTTCATTAGAAGAATGAGCTAAAATTTCTACTGAGAGATGTCGAAACTTTGAAGTGATTGAAGTCATTCAAGCAAAAAGTGGACACACAAAGTATTAAATAATTTTGTAAGTAAATGTACGAAAACGTTCGCAGTTTAACTTTTTTATTTTCCTCATATTTTTTTCATGTTTTACATTATATGTTGCAGTTGAACTAATTTTATTATTTGTCCAATTTTTTCCAAACAAATGGTAAACTTTTCATAACTATCCAATGCATGGTACAAAAGATAAAGAGGAATATAACCGAAATAATTCTCTGTACGAATACTTATGAGCGACACTGTTATAATATATATATATATTATATATATAATATATATATATATATATATATATATATACACCGTATATTCCAGGAAATGGCGTGTTTTATTTTATATACTGTAAATTGATTACATAAAATATATTTCTCTCTCTCTCTCTCTCTCTCCATAAAATATATTTCTCTCTCTCTATCTCCCATCATATTTGGGTTGAAATTACCTTACTGCTAGGATAGTTGAAAGAAAATTAAACTTTTACAAAATTTTCCCTGGCTCCCGTTGCCATTGGTACCTCCTCGGTATGGGCCGCAAGGCCTTTTGAGGTACTTCTTTTCCTTGTAACTCCTTGTAACTCTCTCTCTCTCTCTCTCTCTCTCTCTATTAATTTTACAACGAAATGTGAAGGTTCATTCACGATTTTGGACCCCAGAAAGGAAGTTTAAAAAGACTAAATATTTCTGGTTTTCAGTTTGAAATTCATCTTTCGAGACCCGACGGCAGCCGGCGCGCAGCAAAACCCAGCTGTTCATCCTTCCACACAATAAAAGAAAGTGGTTGGTAGATAAATGGGTACCCTAGGTGGCCTAGTGGTTAAGACGCTGGGCTGCTCATGGGGCGTGGTTCGGATTCCACGTTAAACTGTAGGTCTAAGGTGCAGGGGCGGATTAAGATTTTCTGGGCCTTAGGCTTAGTATGTATGATCGGGCCCTTTTATTCATATACTATAAAAATTTAATTTTCATTGAGGGAGTAATGCATAATAGCGCACAAAACAAGTGTGAACGTGGTTGAACGTGTTTACAGCGCTGTGACTTGTGGCTAGGCTACAAATATCATAATTGATGCACATCGAGTGGGAGCATTTGCATAAAATTGACTGTCAGGATATTATTAATGAATTCGCAGGCAAAAAATGTCGCAAATTACAATTTTAAATATTTCTATTATTATATATGTATTTCAATTTTTATGTATCTCATTTTCCGAAATAAATACTTTTGTTTGATTGTTTTTTTTTACTTATACACATATTTTTGGCGGGCCCCTAAGACATCTGGGCCTTAGGCTTCAGCCTGTGCAGCCTATAGGGCTATCCGCCACTGCTAAGGTGGAGTGAAAAGCTTGACCTTCGTCAGAATGAACAGTTCGGGCGGAAGCTAACCAAAGGTAACCAAAGGTGTGTGTGTATATTATATATATATATATAATATATATATATATGTGTGTGTGTGTGTGTGTGTGTAACTGCTGTACTACTAAGCGCAAGCAAGTTACTCGCAAAACCTTCCTCACTATTACATCATTTTACTAAAAGTTTAAGTTGTAACTGTTCGTAAATAAAATAAGAGAATCAAATTAGAATTAACATTTTAAAAACATTTGATTGTCATATAAACCGCAAATCCCTTTTTTTCTAATCCTAAAATCTCAATTTCCATTTCTTCCTTATGACAAACTGGTCAATCCGTTACGTAAATTTGGCATTTATGTACAATCTCCTTTCTTTTCTCTAATCGTGGAAGTTGAATTTGAATTTGGATTTTCACGTTCACTAAATTCTTCTTCCGAAATGTAAAGTTATTGCGCCCTTTTGCCCCCGTTCCTATGACGTCACGCGCAACGAAGTTCGTTCGCTAATTAGTTTCGCTTCCAAATTATTATTTATTTATTTTTTTTACGACTTAACCTTAATCATACCTTTGACAGATATTATATTGTTAAATTAAATAAAACTACAGCCAAATTGCCTTTTTAATTAAACGAGTGAAAAAAAAACCTTCTCTCTCTCTCTCTCTCTCTCTCTCTCTCTCTCTATATATATATATATATATATATATATATAAATGAAAATGAAATGAAAATGAAAATGTTTATTGGCAGACCACAGTCCATATGACAAATGTTACTATACGAACTGACAATGGAATACAATGACAGTTCACATATTAAGGATAGAAATATATACAATTAATGAGAAATAATAGAGTAATGTCAAAGTTAAGTGGAGCTACAGACAGACGTTTTCATGCAATAATTTCCATAGCTAAGAACACATAAGGCAGGACTGATGAATAACTTGGGTAATCGGGTTGGTTGATTTTTTTCATTCTTTGCATTAGACTGTACTGAACATGTTGTTACCTCCGGGAAGCTCGGGACATTGTGGATAGCAAACATATGCCAAGCTGAGCATCTCAGTGGGGGAGGGGGTAATTTATGTAGGAGCCTAAAAGATCTGTTGTACAGCAAATTTAGGGTTCGACCAGAACCTTTTTATAATTCACCCAGAGTTGCTGTCCGTATACATTACTGCAGAAAGTACGAAAGAGAGTGTCTTTAGCTTCAGTCGTACAGAGCCGGAAGTTCCTTATAGTTATAGTCATATTCACTTTAACACAAAGGCTTCGAGATTGTTTTCTTCTATCTGAGTCATCACTGAAGGAGGTGGTGATAGTTTGACCCAAATACTTAAATTCTTGTATTTTTCAATTACTTCACCTCTCATTTTAAACCTAATATCAGCTGGCTGATTACAGCTTTTAGGGTGGAATTGCATAACCTTACTTTCCATAACATTAAAAGAATATCATGCTTCTGCGAATATAATTCGCAGACTTTTAGCAACCAATCCAGACCTTTAACAGAGGGACTTATTAACACCATATCATAGGCATAAACTAAGTTATTTATTCTTGAGTTATCTATACAACATCCGACTATTGCCTCATTAAGTGAAGCAATTAATCCATCAATATACACATTAAACAGCAGGGGAGAGAGCAAGGAGCTTTGCCTCGCCCCGCAAGAGGAATCAAAACATTCGGATAGTACATTTCCCCACCTAATAGTGAAAGATTGGTGGGAATACCGAAATTACAATAAATTTAATATGTACATGGGCACTTTCTGTCTTCTAGTTCTTAAAATAAAATATTGTGGTTCACTCTATCATTTGCCTTACAGTATATCTAGGAAACAGCTATATATAGTTGAATTACTGTCGTGTATTTAAATATAATTTCCTTCAATAAATAGATATACAGATCAGTTGAGTGGGATCTTTTAAAACGAAATTGATTTGGAGATGTCCATAAGTAATCATTTAATCGGCGTAACGAGAGTTTCTCTAGTAGTTTCGAGAAGCAGAAAGCGACAGCAATAGGCCTGTAATTATTGATGGATGGAATGTCCCGTACTTATTTTTGACCAGAAGCAAGATATATATATATATATATATATATATATATATATATATAGAGAGAGAGAGAGAGAGAGAGAGAGAGAGAGTTCGATCACGTAAATTGCGCTGAACGTTACGTAGGACAGCGTTACTGATGGTAAATTCTTGTTGTTTTTTGTCTTTTAAAATGTTGAATAGTTCGCGGTCTTGTCTGGTAAAGAACCGACATTAAATGTCCTCAAAAGAGGCTACATGTAATAAAACCAATTTTATTTTCTATTGTAGGATGTAATCCGCCATATTGTTTATTAGTTATGAGCCTGAAACAAAAAGAGAAAATGTAAATTTCCAATGATAACAGACTTTTGTTACACCATATATATACAGGGTGTACATAAAGTCAGGATCTATTTTTGTGAAATAATTATTTTTTTCTATTTTTCTTTTCAGAAGCCCTTAGAATGAATACAGAAGAGCGTGTGGCAATAGTAATTTGGCGAATCGAGGGAAAGAAATACAATGACATCAGAGAGAAGTTTAGAAGGAGATTTCATAAGCCGGGGCCAATAGACAAGACAATACGAAAATTGGTGAACAAATTTAAACGAACGGGATCTGTAAATGATGAAGCAAGATCAGGACGACCATGTATATCAGATCTTACCACCGTGAATGCAGTACGCGGAATTATCACTGAGGAGCCACGTACGTCCGTTCGTGCTGCATCACACAGACTCGGCCTCCCAACGTCATCTGTGCACAAAATTCTGAAAGTTAATTTGCAGAAGAAAAGCTATCATTTGCAGGTTTTACATGATTTACATGAGGAAGATTTCCCTCGACGAAGTGCTGTGTGTGCTGATCTCGTAGAACAAATCTGGAGTGATAATTTAATGGACAACATTCTCTTTAGTGATGAAGCCACTTTCCATACGTGTGAAAAAGTAAATCGCCATAACTGTCGAATTTGGGCAGATGAAAGACCGAATGATTTCGTCCAAAATTGGGAAAGAGACTCACCTAAAGTTAATGTCTGGATGGGTTTTAACAAAATCTAAGGTTTATGGTCCTTTTTTCTTTGCTGAAGCTACAGTTACGGGGCTTATTTATCTGGACATGTTGCAGCAATTCCTTGAATCTCAGCTGATTGGGGATAGGATTGTTAGTACCGTCGTCTATCAACATGATGGTGCTCCTTGTCACTATGCCAAAATTGTTCAGGATTATCTAAATGGACGTTTTCCAAATCGCTGGATCGGACGCGGAAGCAACAGACCTTGGCCAGCGAAATCACCAGATTTAACCCCTTTAGATTTCTTTGCATGGGGCTTTATCAAATCGCACGTCTATCAGACGAAGATTACGAGTTTTGAAAACTTACGTCACGTATACGAACTGCTGCAGATAACATAACCCCGCAAATGCTCCAGAATGTGTTTAGAAATGCTGCGGAACGATTTGAGCTGTGCAGGGATACTGATGGGCGTCACGTCGAATCCTACTCTTTATTTAATAAATGTTACCACTTTATCATTTTATGATTGAATTCCATATAATTTCAAAGTGCTTCACAAAAACAGATCCTGACTTTATGTACACCCTGTATATACTCTCGCGCACCATAGGCTAATATAACTAATTTAATTTAAATAAAGCCTATGGTGCAGACTTCTAAGACAATATATATATATATATATATATATATATGAAGAAGGAAACCACTGTTCAGGAAGACGTAAATTTTTATTTTTAATACTAATACCAGTTGACCATTTACCAATTGAGAAGGGCTCGCGAGGAGTCGAAACTGTATTGGTGTTAAGAAATAAAAATTTACGTCTTCTTGAAGAGTGGTTTCTTTCTTCATACTTCGTCGCGACAGTGTGTTATTTTACATTGAAGGTAAGTGGGAATATCACAATACATTGAAAAGTAAATTAAGAATTCTACCTATAACATTTGTAATATCCTTCTTTAAAAGGACATTATTAAGTATTACGTGTCATTATTCGTTATTTACTTAAACTAAGTGAGGTCACTTAATGTCCCTAAAATATGACCTTCAACCATACTTTGTTGACGTTCCTTCATGAGAGAACTTTTTATACTAAAAATGGGATACGTCATGGCCACATCGAACCGCCGCTTCCCGTTTAATTAGCGAGGTTAAGCGACGTTGGATTCGTTCATAAAATGGATGGTTGATCGTCCTCCACGGTTAGATGATGTATTGACCCTTACGTAAAGTCGTGGGTTCACCCCATCACGCGACCTTTGCGGTTACGAAGAAGGTTAAACAACGCCAGACGTTATTATACTCCAACGCTAATCAGCGCTCAAACAAAAGCATAATACACTTTTTTCAATATGTACGTGAGAAGAAACAACATAATATTTAAAACAACCTAATAGACAAACATTTTGAATTCTCAGTCAATAGATAATTTTTTCGTATGTTTTATCTCATCGTGGGATGAGAAAGGAAATTATCAAATTGGGTAATGTCGGATCACTTCTTTCTATTGAATCGTAGCTTCACCTTCGATGCTTCACGAATTAAAGGAGGGTGTGTTACGTTTGTTTAAGGTCAGGGTTGTGAAATGTTATACTGTATATTTCCGCTAGTTTAAATAACACTTAATAAATATATTTTAACATGTTACATTTATATATATACACGGTGAACCAAAAGTAGGTGGACAGTAGGTTGAATACGGTTTGTGTTATATTATATTATAACTATGGTGTTCATTATAACTATGGTGTTTGTGTTATATTATATTAAATATTATAACTAAATTTATTTAAATTTTATTTTGTATTATAGTATACAAAAAATTAAATATGTATTCTCAAAATAAACGTTATCATTTACTGTCCACCTACATTTGGTTCACCCTATATATATATATACTGTGTGTGTGTATATAGTATATAGTATATACTTTGAAAGTTCAATAAAGTTCACTACACGTCACAAAGAATGTAAAAACTTCACTTTTTTCTACGTGAAGGTCAAAATATGAAAATAAAAACCCACTCTAATAGACCAGAGTTTATTTCCACGACAGTTCGATGCCACTGGGATCCTCTGTCTATTAGAGTGGGTTTTATTTCCACGTCACAACTTGTAGCTGATCGAAGTCCGTCTAAACAGTGGTTGTTTACTATTTACTAAAAGCTTATAGAATTCTCATAAACGTTTTATAAGTGTTCGAAAAAGTTTATAGACGTTTTAAGAACGTTCATAAGCGTTTTCAGAACGTTTATAAACGTTTATAGGCGTTTCATAAGCGTTTCAGGACGTTTATAAACGTTTATAGGCGTTTCATAAGCGTTTCATAAGCGTTTTCAGGACGTTTATAGGCATTTCATAAACTTTCAGTAAACGTACCTTCGTTTACCGTTTACTAGAATAACATGCATTTAAATGAAACCGAAATAACAAATATAAATAAAAGGATAAAAAAAGGGTTCCGCATACTTTGAATTCAGTAGCAATTTACCAAATAACTTACGAACAATGAATGAATGAATGAAAAAAAACCTGTTGAAAATGTTGATACAACAATAAAAGTTGATCATGCAACTCAAACAAGACCTGCGAGGCTGTATAATAATAATAATAATAATGAATGGGGTTCTTTAACCCCCTTTCGCAACATCTAAGGTCGTATGACGGAGGGAACCTACAGCTTTACGCGGGATCCGAACCACGGGTCGCTTCATAATCTGGACGAGGAGGACGGTCTCCCATCCAACTACTACCCAGACCCAATGTCGCTTAACTTCGCTTATCAACGGGAAGCGTTGTTACGACATTGGCTACGACGACGTAGCCTGCAACGCTGCAAAGAAGTTCAAATAGGATGGAATAAATTCTTTTTGTTTTCATTTTGTTTCAAGATCATGTATTCACGGACCTTTCTTTCATAAGGTTATTTCTGCGAGTCCACATTTCTTTGCAGTGGTATGACGCTGCGTGATATGGCGAAATATAAAAAATATAATATAAAATAAATATAAATATAAGGTGAATATAATATGAATATAAATATAATATAAATATAAAGTGAAATATAATGAATACGTTACTGCTATTTTTATATCAAAATTATATTATTTAATATTACACGTAATTCATATTTATTAAAATAATGTTCATTGCTGATAGCACATGAAAAAAGACTAACGTTCTATACTGTGTAAAGAAGGTTATTAAAGAGGTCTTATTCTTCAAAATATTTATTATTAAGAAAGTACAGGGTGTTCATAAAGTCACGCAAGTGAGTATGCAATTATGCATGTACACCACTATATTCACTTACATGACTTTATAAACATCCTGTATTTCTGGATACTTTATATGTAAATGTTGCCATCAGTTTGGAAGAAAAGCAATTGCAGCTGCAATGTTTATACATAAATGTACACAATAATGCACACAATTTTTATGAAAAACAAATTTTAAATACGTATATATGATAGTACCCCTCTAATTGCAAAATACGCCCATATATTCTGCGTGTTTCAGTGGGCAAACAAAAGTTTTAAACAGTCATCAACAACAACCCTCTGAGCACTTCAAACACCATTGAATTAATTTAATATAATTTTGTTTCAGCTAAACTCCGACCTATTAAGTAGTTAAAATTACTACATTGACTCAGTAGTTTCGAGGATAAGGGAATTTTTTTATATATGTTCAGAAATACCTAAGTTATTTCGTAATCTTAACTCCTTCTCGGTTTGGAGCGTATTTGACACCAAATTAGATTAAAATAACTAAAAACTAAACTAAAAATAACTAAATATCTGCAAAGTCTTTCGCAAATTAAAATTTCATTATAATGTTTATGTCGAACCTTATCTTAAATAACTAAAGAAAACCATGTTCCTTGTCCCCAAATGCATTATATCACCTTCCCCCATAACCCATATATTGTATGTAGGTCCAAGGCAGCTTCTAAAACCATAATTATATTATACATTAATATACACCATACATTTCTTTTGTAAACGCAACATAGGAGAATCAATTGACCAATCACGGGTCATCTTTCAAAACATTTACATAACACGGTCGTAGACGAAAAACTGTAACAGCGTTCGAGATTGGTTAAAACTTCAATCGAGAATGGCTGTTGTAAGCTTCGAGGTTTTTTTAAGATTTCATACAGAAAATGGGGTTAACAGCTTTCTATGAGTACTTTCTGTCATATATTCAGCAATCTACGAACGAAGTATAAGGTACTTATTTATAAATGAGGGGCGATAGGATGATTCATGTTAAAAACGTTGCAAGAAAGGTACTAAATTCAATATTTCGTTATGATTTTATATACCTCGTTAACCTCGTTGATGTTCCGTGTGTTGGTCTCTCTTCACACGAAGGTCATGCTGGTGGCCCCGCCTCTAGGCCTGGCATGGTGGAGAAGCGAGTTGCTTTCTTGCGCTCTCCACCGTACATAGCCAGGTACACCCGGCTCATCTGGTACCGTCCTGAGCCAGGCATCTAGTCTTCTCTTGAAGACTTCAACTTTGACCCCTGTAACGTTTCTGAGGTCCTTTGGAAGCTGGTTAAAAAGTTTTGGTTCCCTGACAACTAAACTATTTTCATTCAGTGTTGAAGAGGTCCCTTGTCGGGCCTTTAATCCTGCCTTTCCTATTTTCCAGTGTTGTTTGAATGGTAATTGGGTTTAGTTTTAGGTTTGGTACCAGTTTTTCAATCATTTTCCATATGTAGATTATGGTGTACCTCTCTCTTCTTCTTTCCAGGGAGTACAGATTTAGTTTACGTGGTCTTTCCCAGTAGTTGAGTTCTTTGCAGCCATCAATCTTTGTTGTGAAATGCCTCTGAGTTTCTTCCTTTTTATATGGGGACATCAAAACTGAGCAGTATTCAAGTTTTGGTATAATCAGTGTTTTTAGCAGGGGAATCATTACTGTCTTGTCCCTTCTTTTGAACGTTCTTAGTACCTGTCCCGCGACTCTTTTTGCTTGATTTATCGCTATCTGATTTTGTGCTTCGAATACACACACACACACACACACACACACACACACACACATATATATATATATATATATAAAAGCAAAGAACCACAGGGAAAAGGAAAAAGAAACACGAAGTCCGAGCGCTTTCGTGATATATTCACATCTTCAGGAACAAGAGAGGGACCAATGAAAGAAAAAAGAAAGCCACCCGCAGCTTTCTTTAGTTAGCTTTATAAGGCTAACTAACGAAAATATAATGACCTAACCTAACCAATCATCAAGGGTGTACAGTTGACCTAACGATTGGTTAGGTTAGGTCGTGATATTTTCGTTAGTTAGCCTTATAAAGCTAACTAAAGAAGGCTGGGGATGGCTTTCCTTCATTGATCCCAAGAGAGAAATAGACAGAATTTACAAAATGAATGAGTTAAATACACAAGCGTAAAAATTCCCAAATAGGCAACTCAATCTAAAAACAATAAAAGCACTCTAAAAATTCCCCAATAGATAACTTAATCTAAAGGCTACTAAATTATCGAATACATAAAAACTATATAAAAGAAATTATACAATTAACATGTACACATAAAATGATAACAGTTATTAGAAATAGTATTTATTTAATTAAAACCGACAATTAAATGGCAAGAATGCAGTAGTCTAAGGAAACAAAGGACATGGCGCAAACATCAGCACGTGTTATTTCCAAAATATTCCGTCACCTACTGGGGAAGCGAAAAATCCCCCCATAGGCAATTCAATCTAAAAACAATCTAAAACCTCCCCAATAAAGACTTTATTGGGGAGGTTTTAGATTGTTTTTAGATTGAGTTTCCTATTGCGGGATTCTTACGCTTGTGTATTTAGCTCATTCATTTTGTAAATTCTGTCTATTTCTCTCTTGTCCCTGAAGATGTCAATATATCACGAAAGCGCTCGGACTTCATGTTTCCTTTTCCTTTTCCCTGTGGTTCTTTGCTTATTAAAAAGATCACGTGTTGGTTTGTGATTTCTTTGCATATATATATATACTGTATACCCACACACACAAACACACAAAATATATATATACACACACACACTTTACGCGCATCTATAATCTCGCTATACGATTTAAGTGTTAGTTTCATGGCCATTTTCTCGTTAAATATTAGTTTCATGACCATAAACCAATAACGTCTTTGGAGATAAAACGTCATTTATTCCGTCTTTTTGTACGGGGGAAATCCTTATTTTCGAATGGATTGCGAACAATATTATACAGAATTACCGGAAGAATTTCTCTTCCCATGATCTACTCCAAAAAATAATAATACACAAGCAAAATATGTCCAAAATATCTCAAATTTTATCATAATTATAAACTCATAATTACTGATTTCATAAACAAAAAAAAATTAATTAATATATCGCTATTTTCGCGTTGTTATTATCTTTGGGGACAATTTTTTTATATGTACGTAATTTATATCTAATTTAAAATTTTAAAAAGAAATATTGAAAATCAACGTGTTTTTGCAATTTCGGTTATGTTTAACAGAGATTTTGCATACTTTGGCATATAAGAAAGAAATCTTATATTAGACTATCTTTTCATTTTTGCATAGCTAACCTTAAATAAAATTATTCTGGAAATCTGAATGCCTGTTTTTGAAAAGTATTTACAGTAAATACACCAAAGTACAACACCCGTGTGTGTGTGTGTGTGTGTGTGTATATATATATATATATATATATATATATATAATATATATATACTGTATATGATGTAAACCCACAAGGAAAAAGAAAACTGATTCCAAGGTCTTTTGTGTATTCAGAAGTACACCTCGTCAGGGAATATATATATATATATATATATATATATATATATATATATATATATATATATATATATTAAAATCTGTGCTATCAATTTAATTTTAAAACTTTGTAAATAAGAAGTCAAAATGTGTAAGCCAAAATAATGTATGTTATACTTTGCATCTGAATTGCAGACCATCGAAACTGAAGAGATTTTCTTCATCTTAAAAATGCAATTGATTTCGGTAATATAAAATAACTCCCCCCACCCCACACACACCCCACCTCCCCACTAAAAAAGAGTTCCATTTCTTTATTGTGAAATATTCTGTATATAACCTTTTGGCGTTTTATCGCAATGAATAAAGAAAAAAGACAATGTTCCCATTAGAAAGTCATACTGTCTCTCTCTCTCTCTCTCTCTTATTATTATTATTATTATTATTTCTTCTCCTCTTCTTCTGAGAATAACTTGCGGCACAGTGATGAAAGCATTTCGTGTATACACACCATTAAAAATTCAGTCGTTAATGTATCCTATTTTGATTCGAATGCATATTGAGTGGTTTTTTTTAGGTTAAAGCATGGACGTATTTTGGTTCCCAATAAGGAGATAAAAGCCTTCAGTGAATAATGCATCTTACACCACTCAAATGGTTAGTAAATAATTTAACAAAATTTCAAACACTGAATTCTTCCAATTTTAAGTAACCTTTCGAGTCATCACGCATCTGGCAGGATGGAACAGAAACAAAGTGCATAAATATGATTTCTTTTTACTCTTTTATATCATAATCTACAGTATGTTTACGTAAAGAAAAGCAATAATGTTTTAGCAGATCGTAAAGAAAAGAGACTGATGATAAACGCCAGCGAAGCTATGTTTAAAATGATTACTGGAAGGATAAGATTTATTTGTAGAAATATTATTAAAATTATATTCCTTCTTTGTTATGGACACGTTTAATTTACTTCTCGCGCTGATTTATTACTACAGTACTCATGCGATTAATTGTCCGTAATTCACTCAACCTTGAATGACGTTAACCGTGATTTACTAATTGTGACTATTGCGCACTTATCCGTAATAATGACACTGAGTTAACCGTGATTTAGCGTGATGTTTACATCCGCGGCTCGCCTCTCGCTTCCCACCAGCCCAACAAACTACTTAATTGGATATTACATTGCGATAGAATAATATTGTGTGTGGTGGCGCGCGAGGTAGGAGTCCAGTCAGTGATGGTGGGCATCAGCGGTTGTACCATCCACCCACCGGCGGGGTATGCTGAGTTAACCGTGAAATCGGTTATCCATGATCCATGGACCACCCCTCAATCACGGATAACTGAGAAAGTACTGTATATGAAAAGAACAGTAATCAATATACAGGGGCGTCATTTCAAATTGGCTTGGTGGGGGGGGGGGGCGAAGAATGCAGTGAGAGGCCCCTCACATATCAAAATTTATTAAGTGCCACTCACAATGTACTTTATAATCAACTTAATATAATAAGAACGATTAAATGGTATCAGCTAGACTGGTTATTTACAGTTAACGGAACAATGAAAGAAAGCCACCCCCAACCTTCTTTGGTTAGCTTTATAAGGCTAACTAACGAAAATATCACGACCTAACCTAACCAATCATTAGGTCAATTGTACGCCCTTGATAATTGGTTAGGTTAGGTCGTTATATTTTCGTTAGTTAGCCTTATAAAGCTAACTAAAGAAGGCTGGGGTGGCTTTCTTTCATTGATCCCAGTTAACTATCAAATTATTAAGTTAAACAATAAATCACGAAATTTATATCACCTAATGTAGTACAGGATATCTTCTAGACTTCATTTTTGCAGGCTGGTGGACTGACACCAGCCCATCACAAGCTCCGATGCTCCTGCGCTCATTTGTTTTTTTGTTTACTGTGACGTCAGACGTTACTTTTTTTTATGTCATAATTCATTGTCATTATTTTATTCAAATTATTCTAAAATGTTTTGAAACTGTAAGTAGTTCATTATATTGGTAATCCACAAAATATCAGGTGCCCTTTTTTTAAGAAACTATAATTTCGAGGGCCTTGGAGGCCCCCCTGCTGAGCTTGGGAGGGCGACCGCCCCTCACGCCCCCCCCCCAAATGGCGCATCTGATCAATAATGTTTTAATGATGAAGGAAATACAGAAATATATGTGAAACTCACGAAAGAATTAGGCTTTTTTGTTCAAACAAACAGTTTCTATACTTTCGACTAGGATGGGTTTACTGTTTACTGAATACTATTAAGTTTTGCGTTCTGTAAAACTGTGTTTACTGTTGAAACGAGGTTTTAGTATAAAGCAGAAATGAATAATTCTTTATCTATAAGATAAATATTACAGTTTTACAGCTTTTGTTGTTACAGTAATTTTAATATAAAATAAATAATTGGGAAATTAGACTATTTATTTTACTTTAGGCTTTACTGGGCTCTTAATTAAAGGCAAAACATCGTTCAATAGATATTTATGATTAATAATAGATAAATCATGAATAAGAATTATTAATTACTTTCAAATATATATATATATACACCTTTAGTTTGCTTCCGCCCGAATTGTTCACTCCACCTAAGACTTACAGTTTAACGTGGAATCCCAATCACGCCCCACCAGCAGCCCAGCGTCTTAACCACTAGGCTACCCATTTATCTACCAACCAATTTCTTTAGTGAGTGGAAGGATGAACAGCTGGGTTTTGCTGCGCGCCGCCTGCCGTCACCGGGTCTCGATCCCGGGGTCCATGGACTCGTAGTCAGCGACGCGAACCACTACACCACCGAGGCGCACAAACGAAATAATAGTTGAAAATCAGAAAACTAATTATAATTATACTTCAAGTAAATTTTATATTTTATTATATTTAAAATTGTTTTTAAATTCGTATACATCGAAGCGAAAACCACTTTCCAAATTTGATATAAAATCTCAACCTTTATTTTTTATGACGTCAGTAATTTTCATTTTTGCGTCACTGATGTGAGCACCGTAAATGAGACATTATAAATGATGATATGTCGTGCGCAACTCTTTGAGTTATATTCTGCGCACCTTTATTTCTTTTGCAACTTCTGACACCATTTACGTAGTGCCCAACCCGTTTATTTATTTATGGTGCTGGACACCCTTTTAATTACGTTAATTCACTTCACTGACACCCTTTAAGTTCATAGGCGTAAGTTCTTCGGCTTTCCAGAAGCCTACTTTGAATGTTAATTCACCCTCAGCTAACAAGAGAGGCCTATTGCAAGGTATCTAAAACAACACACGTCCTCTTATAAAGTTTATTAAATGTCACTCGAAACAGTACATGAATTCAGAAATTTATTCTGAAGTAAATTTATCAATTTCCATACAATGCAATCCAATTTTAAATTCAAAGACAAAGTTCACAGTTATCTGAATTTAAATCGTTTAAATTTACCAATTTTCTGTAAAATACAATCAATTATAAATCCAAAGAAAAAGTTCACAGTTATCTGAATTTAAGTAATTTATATAGAGGGGCTTTATATTTTAGTGCAACAAAACAAATAACGAAAATGAAGTGGTCGAAATCGACGATGAAATTTGAAGAATTATTCTACTTACGACTGCAGATGACAAATTACTCTCAATTGTGCTGCGTACGGCCCGCAGATTTACGGCCCGCCCAAAACTTTCAAAACGACAATCTACCAATAACGGGACTTCCTTCCGAACCCAATTGACGGGTTCGTAACTAGGGCACAGACCTACCCCGTTTAGCATTTAATTTGAAATTAAATTAATGGAAAGTTCACAAAATTCTTGGTCCGTTGGCTAACATTAATTGAGATCCAACCAAGTTCTCGGTTAAGGTCGCTAACAATAAAATTCTTATGCACAAGTTCCGCGTAAACGAATGAAATGCGATACAATTCTTAATTTCATCATAAGACTTCTAGATTTTCCTTACACCACAAGTCTAATAGAGTTTATTTAGCCACAGTTAATTTCAAGGAGGACGACTACCAACTGACTTAACAATTTTAGAATTTACTTTACAATTTTGAAGGACCCGCCTTCCAATGTTCTGAAAGCCTATCAAACCATTTGTTTCTCCCAAGGCCGTCCCCCAGAAGGTTATTACCCATACAAGAGGGAAAGAAGGCGTCTTTACTACGTTTCCCAGGATCCTGGGCCCCTGATTGGAGCTGGACCTGATTCCGAGTATAGACCCCTCCTTCTTCCCAAAAATACATTTAAATATAGTTAACAGATTCGAAGTCCCAATTTTATGGTTCAATTTTAGCAAGCGTCTTCGAATCTGCCTTACAAAAGTCGCACCATCCCGCGAAACGAATCCAAATATTTTCGACCCAGCGAAAGAGGAACCCAACCATTTGCATATACACCCAAATCCGTTGGATTGCCCTTCCCGTTGGGGTCGGGTCTCGGTGATAAACCTCTGTCCCCACGTGGCTCGGCTTTATCCCTTCCCTGAGAATCCGAATTAAGATAGAACAAACGTTAAACAATCTGAAACATTTCTGATTTATTCGTTCATGAATATTTATAAGCCAAACCACCTTGCTTTCAGAGATGTACACAACGAAACCTTAAAACTAAAATTTCTGCACTTATTTTATAAAAGATTTCTGCATGCAAACTTCATGGTTACGACATCCTCCCCTCCTTTAATTTTGCACTCCGATGCAAACTTTCTTAACTAGGGTCGGGTATTATCACTTTACTCACAATTTTCACAAAATTTACTCCCAATTTTCAAAAATTTCCATTTACTTGTCCCCTTTATTGGGACACTAACACTGACACATTTTATTTGTCCCCTTTATTGGGACACTAACACTGACACATTTAGTTTTAGTCATCCTCGGTTCTTCGTAGTGTACTCGAGGTCGGGGCCTAAGAACGTACGGACGCTCAACCGGTGGCCCTGTGAAAGCAGCCTGTCTGCTTTGTCCGGGGGACCCTATTCCCATAAGGTCCCCGCGAGGAGGTAGTTCGGAAGCACCTGGCGGCTCCTGCCCGCCACTCGGTCCTGCCAGGGGGCAGGAGGTGCACTCCGGTTCACCTCCACGGGTCGATGTTCCTCCGTTCCCTGGGCGAAGCTCTCGGGGAGGAAGTAGCTCGGAGGCGCCCGACGGATCCCATTCCGCCCCTCGGTCCTGCCAGCGGGCAAGAAGCGCACTCCGGTTCACTTCCCCCTGTTGATGTTTCTCCGGTGTCGAGGGAGGATCTCCAGAGAGGAGGGGCGGTGGCCCTTCCCCCATCTCATCCCCTGCGCCGTCAGCCCCGCCTTGTCGCTCGACGTCCCATGGGGCCTCGATGCTGCGGCGGATGCGGTCTCGATGGATCACTATCTGATGTCCAGTGATCATGTGACGCAGGAGATAAGTGACTGGAGTCTTCTGTTCGATGATGATGTATGGACCCTCGTACCGGGGCTCCAACTTGCCTCTGCCCGGTCTTGGGTAATCGATGTACACCAAGCCATGGGGCGCCTTCTCTTCGAACGGCTTCAATTCCTTGATTCCGTTAGCCTTCTCGTATCTCCGCATGAACTCTTCCACTCGGCGGTAGATTTCGCTCAGACTCCTCTTTCGGTCTTCGGCGTATTCCTCTGGGTTGTACGGGCTCACGCACGCCTCCTGTGGCATGCGAAATAGCTTTGAAGGTACGTTGGGGGTTCGCCCGTACATCAAGAAGAATGGAGAATATCCCGTGGCTCGGTGCACTCGGATGTTCAAGGACAACTCCACGGTGTCGAGGATTTTATCCCAGTCTCGTCCAGTTTCTTCACAAAGTATGCGGAGTTTGATGCATAACTCTTTATTCAGACGTTCGATCTTCCCGTTGCTTTGGGGATGGTATGCGGCGGTCCGTTGGTGTTGTACTTCCCAAACCCGGAAGAGCTCCTGCAAGGTAGCGTTCCAGAACTCCTTACCTTGGTCGGATACTACTGCGGAAGGGGCGCCCAGTTTGCACAGTATTAAACGATGGAACTTGTCCGCCACCTCCCGGGCCGTCTTGTCCTTTATTGCTGCCAGGATGGTAAACTTGCTGAAACTGTCCACACACGTGAGGATATAATTGCTGCCTTCCCCGGTCGGAGGAAGGGGACCAACTAAGTCCACGTGCAGAAGTTCCCAAGGACTGTGGCCTCGCACAAGGCATGTTTCCACAGTCACTTTCCGCGTCTGTTTGTTTCGCGCGCACGTGTCGCACGTTTCGACTATCTGTCGTACCTGTTGAACCATACCTGGCCAAAAATAGAGGTCCCGTAGGATTTCTGTAGTCCCTACAGCTCCCGGATGAATGCTCCCGACGTCAGTGTGGGCTTTCCAAATGAGCTGCTCTCTCACTTTTTAGGAACTACGATGACCTCTCTTCCGTTCGCATCGATGTAAACCAGCAGGTTCCTCACTAGTTTGACTCTCGACGGCTGGATGGGCTTGGTTACGGGCCAGCTGAAAGCCTTCCCTTCTTCGATGGCTGCTCGAATTGCCGCTATTTCAACGTCCTTCTGCTGGTGTTTGCTGATTACCTTGCGATCAATGATCGCTTTTTTCGGATATTGCGTTCACAAACTCCTTCGTCACTCCAGGCGGGCGGGACAACCAATCGGCCACTCTGTTGAGTTTGCCTTTCACGTACTCGATGAGAACGTCGTAGTCTTGCAATGTCATAACCGAACGCTCTAGTCTTCCATTGGGCTCTCGGTGTCCTTCCCTCAGAAGCCACTTCAACGGCTTATGGTCAGAACGGACGATGACTCTCTGCCCAAATATAACATTGCTTCAATTCCTTTTTGTTAGTTGGCCTCTGGGAGTTTTTGATGGCCTCTTCTTTGGATTCCTGTGGCTTCACCCCGTTCATGGTGACCACATGGCCTAAATACCCCACCTGGGACTGTAATAACTGACATTTTTCCAACTTTACCTTTAAGTTGGCGGTGCGTAGGCTATCCAAGGCTCGTCGTACCCTCTCGTCATGTCCTTCTACAGACCTTCCAAGGACAATGAGGTCATCCAAGTAAATCAGTACTTCCTTGTCCAGTTGCTCCCGAAAAATAAAATTCATTACTCTTTGGAACACTGGTGGATTATTTGACAACCCAAACGGGACCACCCTGAACTCGAAATGACCGCTTCCCGTGGAGAAGGCAGTTTTCGAGATGCTATCGTCGTGAATGGCCAACTGCCAATATCCCGAGCGTAAATCCCTGCTCGAGAAGTAAGGAGTCCCGTGCAGCTTGGCCAAGGTTTCATCAATGATGGGTAATGGATATTTGTCCTTGCTGCCGATGGCGTCCCAAGGTCTATAGTCTACACAGAGCCTCAGGGCCCTACGCTTCTTTTCTCCAATCGCTTCCACTTTGGACTCCTGTGGTCACTCTTCATTCCTAGTGATCACGTGGTCCTGGCACTCTACCTGTGACGGTAGTAATTAATCCCGTCTTTCCCTCGTCGGTCTTCTTCCTTTGAGAGCGACGGACATCGGTGAACATGCGTCTTGAGGTGTTTTCAATCTCTTCTTAGTCACTTGTGGAAATTTGACTCTTTCTCACCGTGACACTTGTTCCATTTTTCTTTTCGGGCGAGGAATCAAACGGCTGTTCCGACTAACCTCCCCGTTCTCGTTGCCTCAACCACCATGCCGATGTCATCTTGGCTTCAAGGTAATACTCTTCAGTCGTCACCTTTATTTCTCAAGAGTAACTTTACCGCCTCCTTGGAAAGGGTTAACTTCCCGTTGAGATTTCCGCTCTGTGATACTTGCAAACCACGCTGAGCCTCACTGCACATCCATTGCAGCGGAGAGTAGACGTCCAGGGGAAACCATACCCCAAATTTTCTTCTCCGTCTATTCCCTTTTCATTTAACTTCCCTTTGGGATTCTGCTCGACAACTTCTCCAAGTATCCTCGAGCCTCACCGCATATCCCATGCAGCGGAGAATAGACGTCCAGGGGAACTCATGTCCCCCAAATTTTCCTCACCGTCTATTCCCATATCCTTTAACTTCCCTTTGGGATTCTGCTCGACAACTTCTCCAAGTATCCTCGAGCCTCACCGCATATCCCATGCAGCGGAGAATAGACGTCCAGGGGAACTCATATCCCCCAAATTTTCCTCACCGTCTATTCCCATATCCTTTAACTTCCCTTTGGGATTCTGCTCGGTAACATTTTTAAATTTCCCCGAGCCTCACCGCACATCCCGTGCAGCTGAGAATAGACGTCCACGGGAACCGCGTCCCCGGGTTTCATTCTGACCCTCTTTGTCAGAATGATACTGGCTTCTTTATTCTGTCTGCTCCCATTTCTGGTCTGGTTACCTCTTCGTTCAAAGTGACGACTCTTTTCTCTTCAAAGTTACCTTTGTTTCGTCTTCATATCCTCCGAAACAACACGCCTATAGTCAAGTCTTGCTGAGCCTCTGGAATTATACAGACACAAAAGAATTCTTCAACCCCCCCTTCCCATAGTCAAACTTACTTCTACTCCCCTTACATGAATGGGCGGGGCCGGTGCAACTGTGTACTGAGAAGTTGGCAACTGTCCAAAGAAGGCTCCCGATGTTCTTGTGCATAGCTTATGTCAATGTGACGGAAGCTCCACCATCGTCCAGCGCGGTGGAAGCTTGTTGAGCGACGAATACTGGTAGGGTGATCAGTCCTAGCCGACGGACTCGCCGCTACTTCCTCTGAAGCTATTCGGGAGGCTTCTCCTTCCAGTCCTGCCGAAGGTTTGCTCGAGGGCACGCCTCTTCCCAATTTCGCATTTGCTGACAAATCTTGCACTGGCTCCGGCCACTTTCTTCCATTGTTTCCTCTTTGGAGTCGCTGTCTTCATTTGACTTGGTTTGTTTTCTTCTGGTTTCTCATGGGGTTGTAGTCACATTCTTGAGTTGTGTTATTCCTCCTGTGACCAGTGTCACAGTTCTTCCTTCTGGGCTCTCCTCTCTTGATGGACTTGGATCCGTCGTTCACCTCCACATCCTTGATGTTGTCCCCTTCGTGGCTGTTCTTTCTTCTGGATGTTGTGAGTTGTAGTCCCAGGATGTGGGAGGATTTTGCAGTTTCTGCAGTCTTCGGCTTCTGTCATGTGGCGTTTCTTCTCTTAGGACCTCTTCATCTCTTAGTCCTAAGCTTGGGTTGTTTACCGAAAACTGGGTTGATTCCATCCAATAGTCCCGAAAGGATGTTCCTTTGATGCAATTACAAGCATACTCCGGCATAACGGTCTTCAACGCGTCCTTAGGTATGCCCACTTTAATATGTCTCCTTATGGGATTAGCCTGAACCAAGGCATTACCTGCACTTAATATCTTGTGGCAATTGTTGAGTGTCTCACCTTTTCCTTCCTGACGGCGTTTGGGCTGGTTCCTGGGTTCTCTGTGCCCGTTCGCCCATAAACTTCGGCGAACTTCCTTCCACTGTGTGTCCAAAAGTCGTTTGCTCAGGACCCCTTACTGCCTGTTCACGTTGCAAAGGTAAGCTAGTACTCTTTAATACCTGTACGACGGTTTCTATATTCTTCTGCCGGTCTTCGTCGGTGCGGTGTTTCTCGTCTCTTGTGGTGTGTGCATTTCTGCGGGTTCTTTGGGATGTCTTCTGGGTTCTCTGGTCTCCACCCAACCCTTTCCTGCCTCGAAAGTTCTTCTTCTGTAACGGGAGGAACTAGAGAGATTCTTCGGGGACGAACCCCCGACCTTCGGTTGTCCCAATACTCCACTGCGGAGTAATCATTACAAGGTCTTCCAGTTTCGACCCTCTTCGTTTATTTCTTCTCTAATTCCTTGCATTCCTTTAATAACCGAATAATGTTGGCAAAATTTATCCTTTTTAAATTTTCCAAACTTTCTGTACTTATTTCGTTTAAGCTCATTGGTTCGGAATCACTCATGTCACTTGTACTTTCTCCATTCGTTATTTCCACGCTCTTTACCGACATCGCGAAACTTATTTGCTTATTTTTATTTCAAAACCTTTAAAACTGTAATCACTGTTAGCGACACTTTTTACTGTTCCAATTATTTCAACGAATTACTGTTCCAAATACTTCCTACGTTCGTGTTTTACTGTCACGCAAATTTATTTTAACAAAGAGTTACACTCTTGCTACCAATACCTTGCAATAGGATCCCACTTCTGTGACACCATTTATGTCGTGCGCAACTCTTTGAGTTATATTCTGCGCACCTTTATTTCTTTTGCAACTTCTGACACCATTTACGTAGTGCCCAACCCGTTTATTTATTTATGGTGCTGGACACCCTTTTAATTACGTTAATTCACTTCACTGACACCCTTTAAGTTCATAGGCGTAAGTTCTTCGGCTTTCCAGAAGCCTACTTTGAATGTTAATTCACCCTCAGCTAACAAGAGAGGCCTATTGCAAGGTATCTAAAACAACACACGCCCTCTTATAAAGTTTATTAAATGTCACTCGAAACAGTACATGAATTTAGAAATTTATTCTGAAGTAAATTTATCAATTTCCATACAATGCAATCCAATTTTAAATTCAAAGACAAAGTTCACAGTTATCTGAATTTAAATCGTTTAAATTTACCAATTTTCTGTAAAATACAATTCAATTATAAATCCAAAGAAAAAGTTCACAGTTATCTGAATTTAAGTAATTTATATAGAAGGGCTTTATATTTTAGTGCAACAAAACAAATAACGAAAATTGAAGTGGTCGAAATCGACGATGAAATTTGAAGAATTATTCTACTTACGAATGCAGATGACAAATTACTCTCAATTGTGTTGCGTACGGCCCGCAGATTTACGGCCCGCCCAAAACTTTCAAAACGACAATCTACCCAATAGCGGGACTTCCTTCCGAACCCAAAGTGACGGGTTCCGTAAGCTAGGGCACAGACCTACCCCTTTTAGTATTTAATTTGAAATTAAATTAATGGAAAGTTCACAAAATTCTTAGTCCGTTGGCTAACATTAATTGAGATCCAACCAAGTTCTCGGTTAAGGTCGCTAACAATAAAATTCTTATGCACAAGTTCCGCGTAAACGAATGAAATGCGATACACATTCTTAATTTCAGTCATAAGACTTCTAGATTTTCCTTACATCACAAGTCTAATAGAGTTTATTTAGCCACAGTTAATTTCAAGGAGGACGACTACCAACTCACTTAACAATTTTAGAATTTACTTTACAATTTTGAAGGACCCCGCCTTCCAATGTTCTGAAAGCCTATCAAACCATTTGTTTCTCCCAAGGCCGTCCCCCAGAAGGTTATTACCCATACAAGAGGGAAAGAAGGCGTCTTTACTACGTTTCCCAGGATCCTGGGCCCCCTGATTGGAGCTGGACCTGATTTCCGAGTATAGACCCCGCCTTCTTCCCAAAAATACATTTAAATATAGTTAACAGATTCGAAGTCCCAATTTTATGGTTCAATTTTAGCAAGCGTCTTCGAATCTGCCTTACAAAAGTCGCACCATCCCGCGAAACGAATCCAAATATTTTCGACCCAGCGAAAGAGGAACCCAACCATTTGCATATACACCCAAATCCGTTGGATTGCCCTTCCCGTTGGGGTCGGGTCTCGGTGATAAACCTCTGTCCCCACGTGGCTCTGCTTTATCCCTTCCCTGAGAATCCGAATTAAGATAGAACAAACGTTTAACAATCTGAAACATTTCTGATTTATTCGTTCATGAATATTTATAAGCCAAACCACCTTGCTTTCAGAGATGTACACAACGAAACCTTAAAACTAAAATTTCTGCACTTATTTTATAAAAGATTTCTGCATGCAAACTTCATGGTTACGACAGATATTTTTAAGTAATTTCAAAGTAGTTTTATGCATATTTTAATGTAACGCAACTTTCATTTTAGCCATTAAGAAAATTACTATTTTTATCTTTTTCTTTCCTCAAAGCTCTCTCTTCATCAGTCTCTTCCATTCTCACAGGTTCCAGGTTCCAGGTTCCAGAAATTGCTCACTTGATCCTGCGGATCAGCACACGTTTCCGGTGTTAAATCTTTACTGTCAACAGAGTCTTCTTCTAATTTCCATTATTTTTACAGTATAATTTTTTATACTTTCTGTTTTTTTTATATTCTCTACTCCCATCATCTCCCCCACTATGTTTCTTAGTTTTTCACAATGAAACGAGTGTTCTGTCGTATCACTCTTTCTCCTGCATACTTCACACTTTATGTCCTTATATTTTTCTTTATAGTTTTCGTTCACCTCTACCATATTTAATCGGATTTCCACTATAATCTTCAAAACCTTTTCTTTCATATTTTCAATATATGATTTTCTTTTAAATTCATTAATGAATCTTAGTTTTTTTATTTTAGTTTTCCATTTTTTTAGTTCTTCCCATAAATATTCATTATTTTTTTGTCGTACATTTTTCTTTAATTCACTTTTTTTCATTATTTTCAAATCCTCTAATGTTATTTTATATAATTTACAAATTTCTGCAACTTCCTCTGCCCAACATCCTGGGTATGGATTTTTCAACTGATCTTCGGTTATAATTTTAATTAATCTATCCTCATATGAGTTTAATATGTTGTTCATTAGCATCAGGGGCGTCGATTGCTCTAAAATAGTTGGGGGGACACTTCGCCTTCAAACAGCGAATCAAACAATACTCTTCTGAGTAGCTTTGTTGCGTGTAATATATCAATGTCGTAATTTGCCATTTACCCGGTTTTTTGTATTTTTCTCAGCATGTTGAAAAAAACTCAATTGTATTTAATCATTTTATGTCTTTCTTCATTTAAACATTTGTTTTGCAGAAATAAAAAACGCAATACAAACTATTAATAATATTTAACCTTTCATGTAACATAATATCACACACATACAGGGGTTAGACAAAATATATGAACACCTTGATAAATGGCGGTTTTTATTCTTAATATGGAGTTGGTCCTCCTTTAGCGGCAATAACAGCTGCAATGCGTCGGGGAATTGATTCATACAGCTTTTGGACAGTGGCTAGAGGAATCCTGAACCATTCTTCGAGCAAACCCTGCTCCAGTTCCTCCAAAGACGCCGGCGGTGGGAATCGGCTTCTGACCTGCTGCTCCAACTGACACCACAGATGCTCGATAATGTTAAGATCCGGGGATTGTGGAGGCCAATCCAAGCGTTCTACTTCACTAACATGCTCTTCAAACCAGTTTTTAACGACCCCAGCGGTGTGGATTGGTGCATTATCATCCTGGAAGACGGGCGCCGCCATTGGGAAACAGCGTTTGGACCATGGGATGGACCTGATCAGCCAATATTGACAGATAGACCTGGGCGTTAACCCTACCATGCAGTACTACAGCTGGGCCAAGAATATTCCACGATATTGCTGCCCAAACCATCACAGATCCGCCTCCATGCTTAACGGTTGGGATCAGGCAGTCGGAGTCATAGCATCTTAGGCTGTCTCCAGAGTAAACTCGACCGGAACATGGAAATAGCGTAAAGGAGGATTCGTCGGAGTAGACTACATTCTTCCACCGGTCCATTGACCAATTCTTATGGTCATTACACCATTTTCTGCGCCGCTCAATGTTGATGTGCGAAAGGAAGGGTTTGGCAATTGCAGCCCTCCCATGGTATCCAGCTCCATGGAGCTCGCGACGTACAGTTCTGGTCGATACCGGGCTTGCAAGATGCTAGTTAAGCTCTGCAGTCACTTTTGGAGCTGTGGTCTTATGGTTCTTTGTCACAATGCGCTTTAGCACCCGGCGGTCTCGATCACACAGCTTCTTCTTGCGTCCACTATTGCATTTGTCGGTGCTTGTCTTTCCATGGTTTTGGTATGCAGACATGACCATAGAGACAGTTCCTCTGGATACATTGAACATCTGAGCGGTTTTCGTCACCGATGCACCAGCCATCCGGCTCCGACAATTTGCCCTCTTTGGAAGTCTGACAGGTCTTTCATAACTGCTAATTCATAATTCACTCAGACCTGTAAAAACAAACGTGAGGGTTATAACATGACGTATACACTCTCTGTTACGCATTTAATTAGGTTTGCCAGTCATTTGACCGTTTACTTTGTGTCTGAGCAGTCCGTAAAGATAACCGGTGAAATCGGCGGGTGTTCATATTATTTTGTCTAACCCCTGTATGTTTAACCGAAATAAATCTTTTATTACCTGTAGACAAGAGAGGTCAATGTACATAAACTGATAACAAAATATGTTCGTGAAATATAAAACAAATAAACTGTACTTTGATCACACTTTCATATTGAAAATGATACGTAACAAAACCGTTTATTTAACATATTTCCATTTCGCGTACTTAATGACCAAGAACACACAAATGCTACGTGCAATATTAAAATGCAAATTGACTGCTAAATTCCATGATAAATATACACTGTTGTTCATGACAATAATTTATAACATTACTATTATGATACATTTGCATATACATATAATACGACATAATAACGTCTTATTAGGTGCCATAATAGTTAGCATTTATAGCAATTCATCCACGAAAGTGGAGTGGACAACTGGTAGGTTGTCCCCCCCCTTTGTAAAAAGTGGGGGGAGACATGTCCCCTGCGTCCCCCCCGCAATCGACGCCCATGATTAACATTATCTTCTTGTATCCAATTTTTTCTTTGACTGCCCACACTCCTAATTCAGCTAATATCCCCAGTATGGGGTACTACCAGTGTTGGGCACTAAAGCGTTAATCCGATAACAGTTAATTAACGAAGTTAACTTTTTTTTAACGGACTATTAACGGAAGTTAATTTCCATTTATCGTTATCGGACCAGTTAACTTCCGATAACTCGATATTTAGTCTGTTAAAGTCCGTTAACACGTTAACTGCGAGGAGTCATTCACGAAAGATCACCGCTCCGCGAATGAATTCAAACCGCCATAACTTCAGTCTGCCAATTCCGTCCTCTGCCGCAGTGGAACGGCTCTTCTCTCTCGGCAAGGACATCCTGAGGCCCAAGAGGTCAAGACTGGCAGTTGGGCCTAACTTTGAGAAGTTGGTCTTTCTGAAGGGCAACCAGCACATTGTGTCATAGTCTTTAATAAATGTGCCTAAAATTTAATTTTACCTTTCAGTTCCCGCCATAATAATTCCCTGGTAAATTAAAATTTAGTTAATGGTTAGTGGTTACAAGGGTTTCAAAACATGTAATCAGTACATTTTTATTAAAATAAAAAAAAAAGTTATTAAGCAAAAAAGTTGCAAAACTTGATAAAAATACAGTTAAATACCTATTTATTCTTGGATTTGCATAAATAAACATTTCTATGGGTTTTAAAGCTTTTTTCCTTGATTTTTTTAAATGTTAGTAAAGAAATAGTTATCGTTAACGGATTATCGTTAACTTCCGTTAACTTTGTAGTACAATTATCGGATTATCGTTATCGGAGTTAAAAATTGGGGTTAACGGATTATCGTTATCGAAGTTAACTTTTTGGTTAACGGTGCCCACCACTGGGTACTACATTTCATTCCTGTTATTTCCTTTAGAATTCTTCCCTGCATTTGTTCCACTTCTTCAATATCCTTTGTCCTTGTTCTCGTCCATGTTTCCATTCTATAAAATAGTGTAGGTACTATTATGGTTTCATACAATTTTATTTTCACCTTCATTGACCAATGACCCACTGTAGCTGGATCACCATATCTCTTTAGATCTGCTATCACGAAATTTATCTTACTTTTTCTTTTCTATATGTGTTTGGTGATCACCTCTGCTATTGAACCATTGTCCCATATACT
>JAJOZX010002358.1:357500-472500 GCA_023014485.1 Bathynomus jamesi | reverse complement strand
CATTCGGATAGTACATTGCCCCACCTAACGGTAAAAGATTGGTGGTATTTATATGTGGTAGGTGTAATTTAAGAAAAAAGTAACTTAGCAACAATTACTTTAATTACAGTATGAGCGGTATGAGCGGTATGATTTCATGCCGAGATCTTTTGTGATGTGATCTCTCATTGTGGACATGGGGACTGCAAGTTCTTGTGATCGTTTCCGAAGTGAATTTTTCGGTGAACGAGCCGCTGATGCAATTACACCTTCACATTGTTCTGCTCGCGTTGTTGGTCTTCCCGACCGTGGTCTGACCTTGATGGAGCCAGTTTCAAACAGCTTTTTCTCCCAGCGTAATACCGTCTTGTTTGGTGGTGCAGCCTTATTGAATCTTGTGTTGAAATCATTCTGGATATCATGCATCGTTTTGCTAGTATGTGACCTTTCATGAGCCCATGTGCTCATCACTATCCTTTCCTCCAGAGTGTAAGTGGACTGGTTTGCCATTGTTCACACAACTCTAATACCTGGAAAAGAAAAAAATGTTAATAAATCACATATAAATTCAATTAATCACACAAAAATAAAATTGGTATTTCAATATGTACATTTTGTAGCGGGTAACGGGACTTTTCGAACACCCTGTGTATGTATATATATAATATATATAATATTATATATATATATATGCAAAGTACCCCCACCAAGATTCGAACCAAGCACTACTTGAGTAAAAAAGCAAGGGCGCTGACTAGAATAGATAACATGTTCACGTCGAGAGGTATTTTCACTACCGTCCCCCTGCATTCAAGGTGAGAATGCCTCTATTCTATAAGTCTTCTAAGTCTATAGCAGAAGAGGAATGAACTCAGATAGAAAAGGGAGAAAGGAGCGAAATACACACGAAATAATACAAATGTTATAATACAAATAATAATAATAATAATAATAATAATAATAACATATTTGATGAAAACTCTAAGTTAGGAATGAAACAATTTTACCATGGTTAGTCAAGTAATAATCGATGTAGTAGCATGAAATAACTATTAGTTTAACTATTTGGTAGTAATGATACTGAAATAATGAGAATACTCTGCGTGTCAATTTAGCAACGAAGAATAACTAGGAATTTCATTATTGGGCAATTACTTTTTTTCGATGTCCGCTTCACTAGAGGAGTTCACTCAAAGTCTGTCACGCCACTTGGATTGGAGTATACATCGGAGTATACACTGAGTTCAGTCTTCATCGGTAGTTTAATTATTTCGAGTTCCTCGGGTTAATGCAGATGGAACGATGTTCAGCTGAAGGTGATCATGTCTGGTGAGGCATGCGTGGATACTAGATGCTTTTTATGGGTACTGTGAAAATAAGAAAACGCTCGGCATCGTTAATCGGAACATCTGGTGCCATTGGGGTGGCCTACTTGTAAAGTGTTTCCGATAGGGGTCTCCAAAGTTTAGCTGGCGACATCGAGTGGGTGTCGTCTTTGTTCCTGCCGCGGACGCGAGCGAAGTTGCGTTTTCTTCTCTCAGCGCGAACCATATTCCACTATAGGAATCAAATGCCGTCAATTAAATGCTGTCATTAGCTAGACTGCAGAGGGTTAATGCGTAGAAATGCTTTTGAACGTGAAGGCTCAAGTGTTTCCCTCGGGTCATAAAATATGCGCTAGGTTGTATTAACTTTTACCCTGTGGTAATCTAACGGTCAGCGCCCGCGACTTCGAGTCAAGGGTCTCGGGGTGGAATCGTGGTAGGAGATATTTTTCATATATATATATACGATCCTTATCTCCGAATTATATATTTATAAAAAATGAAATCTGTAACATAAAATTATTCTTTGTTTGAATTCACATTTAAGTACAGTCGATAAGGCTTTTATATATATATATATATATGTGTGTGTGTGTGTGTGTGTGTGTGTGTGTGTGTGTGTGTATAAGACCATCGCGTGATTGATTCTTTTGGGTATTTTCAAAATTAATATGCAATCGGTTCCAACCTCACGATTTGCTTATTCAGTAGAAAAGGTTGTACCTATATAAATGGAGGCATTAATGCGCTTTTACTTGCTTTTCTGCTTGGCACTGAAAGTGAAGGTAAACGTGAGGGGAAATCAGAGTGCCAGTATTATTTGATAACGCGTAGAAGTTGGTCATTTTATATATTCTGTTCTAATGCGGAATATATATTTGGCCCAACTCAATATATATATATATATATATATATCAGTTATTATTAATTATTGTTAATATTAATTCAGTTAAAGTATTGTTTATTACGAATATAGACAATGCAAATTATTAAAATTTTAATAATTAGCCGAAAATATTCCATGACGAATGATCGTATTGTACATATATTAAAACCCGTTTAATCGTTACTATTATAAGAATAAATTTTAAATTTTAAAAAATAAGTAATTTTTAATTTTTTTTTTTTTAATAATGAAATTCTTGGTAAATATTAAATAAAAAATGCATTTAAAGTGTTTTGTTTGTTATTTGGAATGTTGTGAGCAACGTTGTTTACCTTATAATGCATGGAATTAAGGATGGTTTATTCTTTGTTTGAAATTTTTTAAAATTTATTGTTTTCATACTTGTTAATTTAACTCGACTAATTATAAATTTTTTTATCAGTTATTAAAAGTCAATGAGGTTATTTAAATTATTTTTAGGTTATTATTAGTATAAATAATTATATATAAAGAGCAATTTCAGGTACACGAAAATTTTTTGATGGCAAAGAATCGTTGCTGTTTGAAAGAAACCAAATCTGATGAAGAAAAGGAAGCAAAGTCAGTCGAGTACCAAATAATGAACCAGGAAAGAAAAATGTCTTTCGCGTCATCACTTTGTCATCAACCGAAGTGGAAAATTTTCGTAATTCTTATAATGATTTTCGCCCCGAGTGTTTCTGGAAGAGATTTGAACGCGGTGGATTGCGAATGTAGGATAAGGTTGGCAATCGAAGTGGCTCGAACCCACTCCTGGCCTTCCATCAACTTCATCAACTTCCTAACACAAGGTAAGACGCGGAGAAGGGACGGGGAGAGGGAGATGAAAGAGATGGGAAAGATAAGTATACGGGGCTCCAATAAACCTTAGCCCCCCCGCCCATGGCCTAAACCATTAGAGGTACAGTAAAACTAAACATACCTTACAAAGAGAATTTAATCCTGCATTTAATGAGAAACAATTAAAAACTTGGTGTTCCCGCCATTGGCTTCCAAGACAGCCTGAATTCGCTTTGGGTAGCTTGCCAAAAGTGACGTGAATAGATCTTGATCGTTACGCAAATTGCTAAAACAGTTCATTGTGTTGCGTCATGTATCCTTCGAAAATCGATTTGCTGCAGGTTTTGAAACAAGAGACATTCAACCTTGTCCTTTTAACTGATCCAATGTGTTCACAGACGTTCAGGTCAGGAGAATTTCCTGGCCATTCTTCATTTCAAAGAAATCGATCTCATGGTTCCGCACAACAACTGTTGAGTGGTTAATGCCCTAAAGCAGGGGCCTTATCGTGCAGAAGTGTGACCTTATCGACATCCATAACATTGTTTGGGTTTCTTAGAAAAGGAATGACATGCTGGATAGAATAATATCACGAAAATACTGTCCATCCCAACTCTGACCATTTGGCTTCAGCACCCACATGAGCTTCTTTGCAGTGAACAAAACAAACACACCAACACAGTCTGGCCTTTTAATAATTCGCGATAATGTTCATTCGTCATCGATTTCATCTGGTGCTGTGGCCCACACTCGATCATTTTGGTAGTTAGGCCGACGTGTTACGTACAAAAAAAATCGAAGACAGCTAAATGCATGAAATCATCAACATCCCAATCTTCAAGATAATGGGCAAACCACATTCTGTCATCGATGTTAAGTGAGTTTTTCTTGCTTTGGAAGTTCATGCCAAGGCTTTTACACCTTGTCTATGACGGTACAGTCGAATGATCTCACCATTAACGATCTTTCCTCTCAACACTTCGATCTTCTAGAAAGTTAGCACAGCTGTTTTCCGCTTACGCGTACCGCTTTCAATGATGTCCTTTGTTTCCTGAGAGAGTGGCAAATTTGGGCGCCCAGATTTGGTTGTATCCATTTGTTGTTTACGTCGTCGTCGTCGTTGGCCTAGGCAGCTACGGCTTGGGACCGTAGCGCATCTATCCGGTATAGGTTAACCTGATGATGTAGCCATAAGCACTGCCGCTAGTTAAGTGCCAACCAGTGATTATCTCACTAGCCGTATTGAGTCCGTTAGGCGAAACTACGACAGTACCAAAGGTGGAAAATATAACCATTGGTTTTCTATATTTATTTGTAAAATGGACATGGCATTATATTAAAATAAATATTTGAATATAAATAATTAACTGACAATTGTGATATATAATTAATTATGTTTACATACAATAAATAATATAGTATACATAAAATTAGTATTAATGTGGTTCACAATTGATTATAATGGGGTAACTAATTTAAAAATGAATTTATACTATTCCGAATTCAAGACGGTAAAATTAACATTTATCTTGAAACTAAATAAGAGTATTCACTACACACTCCCCCCCCAGAGAGGAAGTTCAAAGAGTTCCGAACGACACAGATTTCCGCTGAACCTTTTTTGGTAGCTACATGTACCTCGCTTAAGGTTGATTCCAAAAACGCAGGCTTAAGACGATCGATAGAAACCTTGTCGACCTTGGAACCGCGCTGGATGAGGAATGATTTGCGCGTACGTCGGAGAACTTCATAGGTCCGTCATATGGACATTGGAGAGGCCGTTTTGGGACAGGTACACGAACGAAAACGTGGTGCAAGACTGGAGGGCTGGGGAAATAAAGATGTTCTGTTGCTAGTCAATCGAGGGGAACAGGCTGAAGGGACTGCATGTGAGAGGAAAGTGTTTGAGCGAATTCCGTAGGATCACATGACTTATCCCCTGCAGTGAAGTAGCCACCTGGTAGCCGCAGTGTTGTTCCATAGACTAGTTCAGCCGCTGTAGTCTTCAGATCACTCTTAAATGCAGAGCGAATACCAAGCAAAACGAGTGGAAGCTTATCCATCCAATGGGAGTCTTCGTGACACATAAGGGATGACTTCAGCTGGCGATGGAAGCGTTCGACGAGGCCGTTAGCTTGCGGATGATACGCACAGGTATGCGCATGTACTGTACCCAACAAGCTGGTAAACTTCTTCCAAAGCGAAGACTCAAATTGGCGACCTTGGTCAGTGATGACTTTTGTCGGCAATCCAAATCTTGATACCCATCCATGAAGAAAGGCTCTTGCAACAGTGTCCGCTTGGATATCAGGAATGGGATGGCTTCAGGCCATCTGGAAAAGCGTCGAGACAGGTGAGCAGATAACGTTGGCCTTGAATCACTGGAAGAGGGCCACAATGTCTACATGAATTACCTCAAATCGCTGGGATGGGGGCGGAAATGCGTCAAAGGGGGACCTGTGTGCCTTTGGACTTTGGCACGCTGGCAGGCAAGGCACGTTTTGGTCCAATGTTTGACATCCTTCCGCATCGAGGGCCAAACAAAGCGAGAGGTAACCAGGTGTTGCGAAGCACGGATACCAGGATGGGAGGGCTTATGAAGATCCGTGAAGACTGCTTGTCTGTGACATGGAGGGACATAAGGGCGAATAGCAGCTGTTGATACGTCGCAATAGAGGGGCACAGACAATCCTGGCATACTCATTTTCTTGAGGGAAAGTGAGTGAGTGGAGTCTTCTCTGAGCAGGTCTTGTAGTTCCGTATCCTTATCTTGATCCTGTGCAATAGCATTCCACAGTGTAGAGCTGAAGGTAACAGAAGTAATCTCTATTCTTGAAAGTGCATCCGCTGGAGTGTTCAAGACACCTTTGATGTGGCGGATATCTGTGGTAAATTGCGAGATATAATCGAGTTGCCTGATGACTCTGGGAGAGTGGTTACAGCTGTTTTTATTGAAGACAGTGACCAAAGGTTTGTGGTCGGTAAAACACAAAACTCTCGGCCTTCAAGGAAATGTTGAAAATGCTTCACGTTTAAGTAAATAGCAAGAAGTTCACGTCCGAAAGCACTATAACGCGTTTGGGCTGGCTGCAGCTTTTTCGAGTAAAATGCGATGGGTGCTTGTTGACCGTTAATGGTTTGTTCCAACACTCCACCGTCGCAACATCTGATGCATCGACCGTCAGAGTTAGGGGGCATCACTGATAGGAAATGACAGAGACATGCACTATTGATAGCATTTTTGGCATTGTCGAACGCCTGTAAACTATCGCTACACCATACCAATTTCGTTACCTTGCGTTTGTGTGTGATCATAGCGTGTAGAGGAGCAAGAACACTGGCACAGTTTTTAATGAACTTGTGGTAATAATTTACCAAACCTAGAAACCGACGTAACTCACGCTGATTATTGGCATAGGGTAATTTTTTATCACTTCACACTTCCTGAAGGGGGGTATTCCGTGCTGCGAAATCGTGTGACCAAGAAATTCCAAGGTTGGCTGTGCAAACACACACTTAGATGCATTAATAGTAACACCGTATTGTTCTAAGCGTTGAAAGAGGAGTGAAAGATGTTCCTTATGTTCCTCTTCCGTTGAGCTGGCCACAAGCAAATCATCGATGTAGGCATAAACAAAGTCTAAGCCTCTGGTGACCTCATCTATAAACCTCTGAAAGGTTTGCGCAGCATTCCGTAGCCCGAACGGCATCTTCAAAAATTCGAATAACCCAAATGGTGTACAAACTGCAGTCTTGGGAATATCCGAAGGCTCTACGGGAATGTGGTGGAAAGCCTTAACGAGATCTATTTTACTGAAGATAGATTTGCCGTGGAGAAGAGAAGTAAAGTCTTGGACATTTGGTACCGGATATCGGTCCGGGATGTTGTCGAATTCAAAACCGGTAATCCCCACATGGTCTCCAGTCTCCTGACTTCTTCTGGACCAGGTGTAGGGAGAGGACCAACTGCTTTTGGAAGGTCTTATTATCCCAAGATCCATCATAAGCTGGAATTCCGATTTGGCAGCTTTCAGTTTGTCCGGGGCAAGACGTCTGGGTTTTGCAAACACAGGGGGACCTTTTGTTGTAATGTGATGGGTAATGGTGTGCTTAATGGTATCACCCATCTGCATCGGTTGAAGAATTCCTGGATATCGCTGGAAAAGGCACTGGTACATGGAATTAGGGGAACGAGGGAAAGTGCAGAGTTCGAGGCGTCCGGAAGGGCAACCTGTTTGGCAAGAACAGAAAGCAGTGTGGCCTGGTCGCATAAGCGTCGCTTGTCAAGATCCACCAGGAGTTTGAAATGCTGGAGGAAGTCAGCGCCGATTATGGGATGCTGCACTTGAGCACAGATGAAAATCCACTTGAAGGATCGGTGAAGGCCCAAGTTTAGTTCACGCGACTGAGTACCGTACGTGGGTATGCGTGAACCGTTAGCAGCGTATAGAGGCGGAGATTCCGAGTGCTTATGACCAGATTTTTGAGGGAATACACTGACTGACGCTCCGGTATCGACCAAGAAATTGATACCAGAGTTCCTGTCCTTTATGAATAACAGGTTGGCAGTGCGAGTACTAGACGCCATTAGGACTCGCTGCTGGGGTTTTCCGACGAAAAATTGCAAGGGGAGATGCACTTCCTAGCCTTCTTTCCAAATTTCGAGTGGTAGAAGCAGATCTTCCCGGAACTCGAACGATGCCTCTTCGTAAATCTTGACCGAGAATGGCTTCTTTGCCGTTGATTTTGTAGCAGAGAACAAACGTGGTTGAGTTGTTGACTTAACTCTTCCACTTTCAACTCCAGTTCCGATTGTGTGTTCACGTTGTTGACCGGAGCTGTGTCAATCTCCACTACTTTGTCGGCAGTTTCTGCTAGTTTATCAACTGGAGTAGCAGGATCCATAGTGGCCAAGACACGCTGAGCTGATGGAGGAAGTTTCTGCAAGAACAACTGTCTAAAGATGTCCTTATCGAAGGTTTGTGCGCGTTCGCCTAGAGCGCACTGCATAGCCCTCAGCATTTGAGTGGGCTTACGGTCTCCAAGTTCTTCTTTTGAGATTAACTGATGTAGTTTCTCACGCTCGGAGACAGTGGTGCGGCACAGGATGGCAGACTTCAGATCGTTGTATGGGTCCTCACTCGTGGAAGCAGACACGATGACGTCACGGACTTCAGAGATGATGCTCGCTGGTAGAGAGGACAAAACATGATCGTATTTCGTCCTGCTAGTGTGATCCTTCCAAGTTGAATTGTGATTCCACTTGGTGGAACCAAATAAATGGATCACCCGGCCAGAAGACGGGGAGCTTTACGCTCAAGTGGGAGATGGCACCAGCGTCGTCAGGCATCTTCTCCTATGCTTGCTGACGTACAAGCAAGACGACAAGTTCCCAACGAAGGAGTGGAGGTTGAGACGAGCGCAGGCACAGAGCGCACGGGCAGGGGTGAGGGGCAGAGGGCACGAGCGACATTACAGTCTGGTCCTAGTCGCTCGGGTGAAGGGGGTGATGGGCAGAGGGCACGAGCGACGTTACAGTCTGGTCCTAGTCGCTCGGGTGAAGGGGGTGATGGGCAGAGGGCACGAGCGACGTTACAGTCTGGTCCTAGTCGCTCGGGTGAAGGGGGTGATGGGCACGAACGACATTACAGTCTAGTCCTAGTCGTTCGGGTAGAAGGGGTAATCCAGCTCCGGGGTCATCAATTGTTGGTTTACGTCGTCGTCGTCGTTGGCCTAGCAAGCTACGGCTTGGGACCGTAGCGCATCTATCCGGTATAGGTTAACCTGGATGATGTAGCCATAAGCACTGCCGCTAGTTAAGTGCCAACCAGTGATTATCTCACTAGCCGTATTGAGTCCGTTAGGCGAAACTACGACAGTACCAAAGGTGGAAAATATAACCATTGGTTTTCTATTATTATTTGTAAAATGGACATGGCATTAGATTAAAATAAATATTTGAATATAAATAATTAACTGACAATTGTGATATATAATTAATTATGTTTACATACAATAAAATAATATAGTATACATAAAATTAGTATTAATGTGGTTCACAATTGAATTATAATGGGGTAACTAATTTAAAATGAATTTATACTATTCCGAAATTCAAGACGGTAAAATTAACATTTATCTTGAAACTAAAATAAGAGTATTCACTACACATTTCACATTCATCCAAAGTTTTATTCCAATTTCTTTTGACGAAGTCCTCACTTCTTCGCAACTTTTTGGCAACCCATGAACGTGTTATAAAGATGGCTCCAGCATCACGAGCTTCCCGAAATGTTATTGCTCGTATGCGATCTATCACACGTTGCCTCTCCGAATCACCAATTAATTGAGAAGCCATTATATTATCACTTTATCAGCTAGAGTAATTTTAATACTTGAAATAAATAAAGAATTTTATATATTTTTATAATCACTAAAAACTATTTCGATATAAGTAAAATTGTAAGCTGCAAATGGGGGGGGCTAAGGTTTTTTGGAACCCCTTAGAAGGAACAGACTCCAGAACCTTTGGATCTGTTGATGCGGTTAACCATTAACCGTTTCTTTGGTTCACACGCATAAAAGAATGATTTGTCGTCTAAACTGTATATCCCCAATTTCTCATAGGAAGTAAGCTAATACAGAGTGGCATTTCTTAGAAAATTAAAAAAAAATGGCACGAGCGCTGTGACTTGGCATGAAACATTTTTCTAGGGTGGTGTGTGTGTGTGTGTGTGTGTGTGTGTGTGTGTGTGTGTGTGTGTGGAGGAAAGTTAAGTAAAAATAATGCAATATCTCACTTCATATTATAACCCATTTCATTCCTATTATTTCTTTATAACCTAACTAAATAAATGTTACATTTCAAGAAGCGAATTCACTGTAATTTGTAAATTAAAGGAGAGTATGTCCAAAAATCCAAAGAAAATTCAAAGTTTCCAGTCTGGTTCCTACCTTTGATAACCAAAAGGTTTCATATTCATCGTTTCTGTCATTTCTTCACTCATTCATTTATTCTGACTTTCCTTTTATGCACGTTTAAATAACACGGAAGCATTTTGCACGAAAAAGATAATGAAGCAAGGCTATAATATAGGAGAGACTTATAAATTCTACAAGAGGATGAGCAAGCAAATTGAGGCAATGAGTTCCATAATTTACAAGAGCATTGAGTTCAAACTAGGGTTTCTCCTTATATGCAGCTTTCTTCATCCCGGGAAATCCCGGGAATTCCCGGAAAAATGAAGCCAATTCCCGGGATCCCGGGAAATCCAGGAAATGGTTGTATATTTAAGAGAACGGTAATTTTTTTTATTGTTCAGTGATAAAATACCGTTTTAGAATTGGGATAACCAATTATTTATGCCTAGATGACCACTTTTCTATTGCAATACTTGAATTGAGTTTACCAATCAGTGGTAGCTATTTATTATTTATTAAACATAATATTTATCATGCTATTCATCTGCAGGGGACAAATAAAAGACTAAAATATTATATTCCTTTAATTATAATTAAGTGCATTTGCAAATAAAAAAGGAAAAGAAAAAGAAACTTTAAGAAAGCAGAAAAGTAGAACAAAATGTGGTAAATATTATGCAGTTTTCTTTAATTCTACCCAAGAGCCTTCTAATAACAAAAGAAAAAACAAATAGATCAATAAAAAATTAATTAAGTCATTTTAAAATTCCGGGATTTCCCGGGATATTTGTCCAATTCCCGGGATTTTCAAATCCAATAAAAACAGCCGGGATCCCGGGATCCCGAGAAAGAAACCCTAGTTCAAACGGAGTAGTGGATCAATGTCGATATGCACAATGTCGACATGCATAATGTCAATACCAAAATTTCTGAACTTGCATAATACAGAAAATCTCGACCTTATGCATGTCATTTAAATTCATGTTAAATTAGTTCAGGTTAGGTTACATTATACTCGGTCAGTTTATACTAGATTAGGTTATATCTGGTTAGGTTAGGTTAGTAATTTTCATTGAAAATCTGAAATGTATGTATGGGTTAGCCAATCTCAGTTAAAATACTGAAAAAACCTTTCATTTTCATTTGAAATCCATGTACAGTATTTGCACAAGGTCGACCTTAGAATAAAACCGACTTGGATAAAGTCGAGCGTCAACGTGATGCGTTCAAAAGTTGCTCAAATTTTTATGGCGTCATTTATTGATAAATTTAATGCATGTCATTTAAATTCATGTTAAATTAGTTCAGGTTAGGTTACATTATACTCGGTCAGTTTATACTAGATTAGGTTATATCTGGTTAGGTTAGGTTAGTAATTTTCATTGAAAATCTGAAATGTATGTATGGGTTAGCCAATCTCAGTTAAAATACTGAAAAAAACCTTTCATTTTCATTTGAAATCCACGTACAGTATTTGCACAAGGTCGACCTTAGAATAAAACCGACTTGGATAAAGTCGAGCGTCAACGTGATGCGTTCAAAAGTTGCTCAAATTTTTATGGCGTCATTTATTGATAAATTTAATGCATGTCATTTAAATTCATGTTAAATTAGTTCAGGTTAGGTTACATTATACTCGGTCAGTTTATACTAGATTAGGTTATATCTGGTTAGGTTAGGTTAGTAATTTTCATTGAAAATCTGAAATGTATGTATGGGTTAGCCAATCTCAGTTAAAATACTGAAAAAAACCTTTCATTTTCATTTGAAATCCACGTACAGTATTTGCACAAGGTCGACCTTAGAATAAAACCGACTTGGATAAAGTCGAGCGTCAACGTGATGCGTTCAAAAGTTGCTCAAATTTTTATGGCGTCATTTATTGATAAATTGAATGCATGTCATTTAAATTCATGTTAAATTAGTTCAGGTTAGGTTACATTATACTCGGTCAGTTTATACTAGATTAGGTTATATCTGGTTAGGTTAGGTTAGTAATTTTCATTGAAAATCTGAAATGTATGTATGGGTTAGCCAATCTCAGTTAAAATACTGAAAAAACCTTTCATTTTCATTTGAAATCCACGTACAGTATTTGCACAAGGTCGACCTTAGAATAAAACCGACTTGGATAAAGTCGAGCGTCAACGTGATGCGTTCAAAAGTTGCTCAAATTTTTATGGCGTCATTTATTGATAAATTGAATGCATGTCATTTAAATTCATGTTAAATTAGTTCAGGTTAGGTTACATTATACTCGGTCAGTTTATACTAGATTAGGTTATATCTGGTTAGGTTAGGTTAGTAATTTTCATTGAAAATCTGAAATGTATGTATGGGTTAGCCAATCTCAGTTAAAATACTGAAAAAACCTTTCAATTTTCATTTGAAATCCACGTACAGTATTTGCACAAGGTCGACCTTAGAATAAAACCGACTTGGATAAAGTTCCGAGCGTCAACGTGATGCGTTCAAAAGTTGCTCAAATTTTTATGACGTCATTTATTAATAAATTTAATTATTTATATCTTAAATACGCCCAAACAGTAGAAGAAAATGTCTCAGAAACAACGCCATGACCCTTGTATTGGCGTTATATTATCGCTTATTATAACGCTTACAAAACGTTCCACTTCCACAAATAGGAAATATTCCTATTTATAATTTAATTATAATTTAATAGTATTACGTTACTATTTATTCATTTATAAATTATAAAAATTACAATTATGATTTATTATTTAATACGAGGGTCGGTACGAAAGTAATGCCTTTATTTTTCAGTTCGTGAATATAATAATAAGAGGCATTATGTATTTTCGTACCGACCGGGGTCCGACCCTCGTATAAAAAAATGTATTTTATATAGATATTTAGCCTTAATGTTAAAAATTATAATCTGTTAATATATATATATATATATATATCAAACTCAGAATGGTCCCCTGAGAAACTTATATGTTAAACACAGACCGTGCATGGAACAAGGAACTCTTCTGGGAAAATTAAATCCACTATAGTCCGAATAAGTAATGGTAAATGACAAATACCATAGTTTTTCTTTTTCATGATGCTAGCCCGACGTGGGCAACAGGTCTCTCGCAAAGAGGTCCCATAAATATAGCTTCCATCACCAGCTATCTGCAAAGCAGACAGGATCCAGCTTTGGGACATGGATTTAGGGTTTAAAGCAAGCCTAGTCCCACTACATTCAGAACCTCTATATAAGTAAAAGACTCGTTGCATTCACGTCGGATTGAATAAATCAAAGAAAAAGGGGTAACTATTGTATTTTTAGCCAAAAAAACAAAACTTAAACCTCAACCGGGACATTGAGCGTCCACTTTTCAAGGCACGTAAAAGCTGGTGAGGGAAGCTCTATTTATGGGACCTCTTTGCGAGAGACCCGTTGCCCACGTCGGGCTAGCATCATGAAAAAGAAAAACTATGGTATTTGTCATTTACCATTACTTATTCGGACTATAGTGGATTTAATTTTCCCAGAAGAGTTCCTTGTTCCATGCACGGTCTGTGTTTAACATATAAGTTTCTCAGGGGACCATTCTGAGTTTGTGTATATTAAACGGACGTGTTACGTGCCTTGAAAAGTGAACGCTCAATGTCCCGGTTGAGGTTTAAGTTTTGTTTTTTTTTGGCTAAAAATACAATAGTTACCCCTTTTTCTTTGATTTATTCAATCCGACGTGAATGCAACGAGTCTTTTACTTATATAGAGGTTCTGAATGTAGTGGGACTAGGCTTGCTTTAAACCCTAGATCCATGTCCCAAAGCTGGATCCTGTCTGCTTTGCAGATAGCTGGTGAGGGAAGCTATATTTATGGGACCTCTTTGCGAGAGACCCGTTGCCCACGTCGGGCTAGCATCATGAAAAAGAAAAACTATGGTATTTGTCATTTACCATTACTTATTCGGACTATAGTGGATTTAATTTTCCCAGAAGAGTTCCTTGTTCCATGCACGGTCTGTGTTTAAACATATATATATATATATATATATATATATGTATATATGTATATATATATATAATTTAATAGTATTACGTGTTGGGCTAAGAGTGGCGTTCCTCAGGGTTCTGTATTGGGCCCCTTGCCTTTTCTTATATATATTAACGATTTAGATGTCGGCCTAGTCAGTACACTTTCAAAGTTTGCGGATGACACGAAGCTGGGTGGTAGGGCGATTAATGACGAAGATAGAGGTAAAATTCAGCAAGATCTGAATAAAATCGTTGATTGGTCAGTCACATGGCAAATGAGATTTAACGTCGATAAGTGCAAAATTTTGCATATAGGTTCGCGTAATGGTAATTTTGCGTATAGTATGTCAGGGAAAGAGTTAACAAGCGTAGAGCAGGAAAAAGATTTAGGAGTTATAGTCACTGGTGATTTAAAAGTAGCGAAACAAAGTACAGCAGCGGTCAATAAGGCGGACAAAGTGTTAGGTTTTATAGCTCGGAATTTTGAGTACAAATCGTGCGATATTATAGTTCCTCTTTATAAATCATTAGTTAGACCCCATTTGGAGTACGCGGTCCAATTTTGGAATCCGCATATGCGCAAAGATATAAACAAAATCGAAAGAGTTCAAAGACGAGCAACTAAGATGATTCCGTCGCTTAGGTCAAAGTCGTACGAGGATAGGCTTAAGGAGTTAAAATTGACTACACTCGAGACTCGGAGGCTAAGGGGTGATCTAATCCAGGTGTTCAAAATTAGGAATGGGTTCGATAACGTAGATAGAGATAGCTTTTTCGAAATATCTCAATACAATATAAACATGTTTAAAAATCGATTAGACGGATATGTTGATAGATTGGGTATAGTTTAAGGTAGTAAAAATAAGGCCTTGTGGTGATAGATCCCACAGCTCAACACAAGTGTTGTGGGATATAGGGAGGCAGCATCTTGGGTTAGGGGATACTCTCTGTCCTTACACACCCCATTTAAAGAGATTCCTCTGCCGAGCGGTGCCCCCCATAGTACTGTGAGGTATTGAAAAACTCATGATCTTCACTTGCCCCACAAACACCTTTAAACGGGAGGCCCAAAATGGGTGCACACACATTTCTACATTACTGTACAGTCTTTACAGCCACACCTACACTTTTCCTCCTAAGTATATATATTGTAATGTATATGGTTGTAAATTTTGACTTGGTCCGCAATCGATATGGACCGTGACTTATTGCAAGGTACTAGTATTGATGGATACCGTAATGAAATTGACTGGATTCTTTGGATCTGATATATTTGCATGTCGGTTATAAATAGATATAGAGTGTAACATATTTGTGGATAGTAGTCTATTATGACTTGATCCTCTGGATCCAGAGATTCTATCTTTAGTTTTAAATCGATAATTAATTAGTTTTAAATTGATAATTATTTAGTTTTGTAAAAATTGGTCGTTGCCAATGTACAGGCAGTTTTTACATAAATTTCTTATGTTCTTGTGGTTCGGAACCCACGTAAAATTGTAGGTCCCCTCCGCCACCACGGAGGACATACACACTACACAATTACGAACACAGTTAGGTAGACCAGCCATGAGTGGATCCTAGGGCCTTTGTTGGTCTGAAACATTATAACATTATAACTATTTATTTATTTATAAATTATAAAAATTACAATTATGATTTATTATTTAATACGAGGGTCGGTACGAAAGTAATGCCTCTTATTTTTCAGTTCGTGAATATAATAATAAGAGGCATTATGTATTTTCGTACCGACCGGGGTCCGACCCTCGTATAAAAAAAGTGTCTTTTTATATAGATATTTAGCCTTAATGTTAAAAATTAGAATATATATTAACAGGCGCATGGCTGGTTAGGAATTTTGCACAAGAACCTATCCAACTGGTTCTTGAAATTATTCAGCTTGGTGTTTTGGCGGTTTCTCAGTTCTCATCGCAGAAGGTTAAAAAATAAAAATTAAAAAGCCCCCGAATGAGGCAGGATGCTGCAGAGGGGTCGAACACAAGCCAAGTCTGAACATTTGTTGAAACACCACCTCCACCCTCAAAAACGTACACACACAAACACACACATATATATATATATGTATATATGAGGATTAAAAGGCATCTCGAGCAGTGTAGCACAATATCCCTTAACAGAAATACGAATTTCAACATCAAAACCGTCTCTGGACTCTCTTCACATTCTTCTTAACAGAAACCGGTTTTTGATCAGTGAATGCGGACAAATTTCGGACAAAAGACTTATCAATATCCGGTTGCACGAACACCATCGACCGGATATCCATTTTATTACTCGCTGCGCGAGGCTGAATCACGGGGTTTTCCTTTGAAGAAAACACAATTCTTACAAATTATCTTTTTTCATGTTTCTCTTATGTTTATTATATACGTGCAGTTCCGGAAAAAAGTTCGCATAGAAATGTAGAATTTCTAAAATGTATAAAAAAAAATTCTATTTGGTAACTGATTGCGTGGGTTTTGTTTTTGAAATTTTTATAGGTACCAAAATGAGTAAAATAGCCATAGAAAAACATAACTTACAATTAGTAATTTTTATGCTTTTTAAAGGAGATTTTACGTTTCTTGGCGAACTTTTTTCCGCAAAAAAAAAATATATATATATATATAATATATCTTGAGCAAAAGTGGTGTGATAGAGAGAGAGAGAGAGAGAGAGAGAGAAATGCAAAATGGACATTATTGTATATAAAAGTTTTAATATTTTTTTACATGTCAAATGTTTGGAACTAATTTTTTTGTTCCTTTGTTTTCATTTCCTAAATGTAATCAGGAACACAACTTCCCTCATGACGACAATGAAATAAAACAATATAATAATAAAAACCCACTCTAACAGACAGAGTTTATTTCCACAACAGTTTCGATGCCCACTGGCATAAACTCTGTCTATTAGAGTGGGTTTTTATTATCATATTTTGACCTTCACGTAGAAAAGTGAAGTTTTTTGCATTTAAATAAAACAATATTTTCATTCCTCTCGTGTTAATAAAAACGGGTTAATTAAAACCCACTTTTATTGCCGGGGGGGGGGGTTGTCATTTGCTTCCTTACGACGAAAATGGGTTTTTGTGAATATAATATTCAGAGATCTCTGCTTTGTTCCATCCTTCATAAACATTCATGAGTTCTTTCTTCGTCAGATGAATGCCTTCCAGGTCCTTCCGACCTCTTACAGATCTTCGGCGAGTTCAGAACCTTCTCCGTCATTCACTCCCCACTGGAGAAATTTCCGAATGAGTCACTGCCGACGCTGGAGGAAAGCCCTTACTTCGTCGCCCACTTCTCGAAAGAGCTCAGTTCGTTTTTTTTTCAGGTATAATTTTAGTGGTTAGTTAAGCCTCCGATGAAAACGCGAATGATCACAAAGCAAATGAGAAATGAAAACAGTGGAGAGGAGAGCGAATGAAATGAGAGACATTAACAAATAAAGCGCAGTATTAATTATATATATTATATAAAATACTAAAATACATTTATGATTAACCCTCAGTTATGAATTGAAATGTAATAAAACAATTCACACAGAACAGATTTTAGGGACTAGAAGCGAGCCAGTGATTGAAACTAACGTGTCTTCTTCATAGTCCAAAGAACACAAACTCAAAACTGCTTCTCTCGGAAAATATCCTAAATTGTTTTCTCGCTGAAAAGACCACTACACACGGATCTTAGAAGGTTAAAAGAGTATATTTCTCATTACTGTTTAACCCGTTAAACGTTAAACGTTAAACGTTAAACGATGAATTAAACAAATCAGTGAGGTTGGTATCACGAGAGAGATATATTGTTTTTCATTCAATATTATTCCAAAAACGCCACAAGCACCACTTTGCGGGCGTGGGAGGTGTCCCGAGGGTTACCTGCGGCCAGACCCAGCACAACCCAAGCACTAGCAGTTGGGAACGAACCCAGAGACTCACCGCCCAGAATCCGACACCGAGTCCACTGAGCTACTGGAAGACCTAATATTATTCCAAAAGTTTATTTAGCCTCAACTTCTTTACACTGCGATAAACCTTAAGCTTTAACCGAGATAAAGTCAAACAAGACTTTGTTAAATTTCTTCGTTTCCACATATATATGCTAAAAAAATATATGCACTTTATATCTTTAAACAATACTTGAAATCTGATGAATATATATTATATATATATATATATATCTATATATATATATATATATATATATATATATATATGCACTAAAATCACAAAATAACACGTGACCTTATTAATAAGCAAACAACCACAAGGAAAAGGAAACACAAAGTCCGAGCGCTTTCGTGATATATTCACATTATCAAGGAGGAACAGAAGTAAATGAGTAATCTCCGTCTATTTTCTGTTCCTCCTTGATAATGTGAATATATCACGAAAGCGCTCGGACTTTGTGTTTCCTTTTCCTTGTGGTTGTTTGCTTATATATATATATATATATAAAGAAGGTTAAAACTTTCAGGCATCATCCTGACTTTTGGGTGGCGCAAAAGTCAGGAGTCAGAAAGTTATCATTGCATAAATTATAAAAATTTTAACTAAAAAAATTATAAATTTTAAACTATAAATTATATATTTTTTTTTTAACTTAGAAAGTAATTTTTATTTAAAACTAGTAGCGGCCAAAGAACGGAAAAGATACATTCTCTCTGGTTCCTTTGACTCCTGACTTTTATGCAACCCTGTATATATATATATATATATATATATATATATATATATATATATATATCGGGTGATTTTTTTAAACATCTGGCATCTTAAAAGGTTTGTATTTTTTTACCAATTCAAATAAAAGCATGAAATTTTTACTACATGGACATGGAGAATTAACCCCTTAGTACAAAACATGCTCTATGCATATAATGTTATTTCAGCTCATTAATTCTTTGCGCACGAACAACAAAATTTTGCATACTCTGAACCAGAGGTCGGCAACCTGCGGCTCTTACAGAGGCTTATGCGGCTCAGGTTTGCTCTTGATAGCGCGAAATGATATAGTTTTAAGTAAAAACAAGTCAGTCAATATCTACAGTAGAACAGATATCAGTTCGGAAATTTAATTTTAAAATAAAAAATGTTCTTATATTTAATTAGTTAATACGTTGAATAAAAGCAAAATTTGATTCCGAAATTGGTTTTAATGGTGACTAATGAAAATTGAAAATTGGTTATGAGCTGCTCTTTATTTTAATTAATGTTTAATTGGTTGATTAATGAATCAATAAATTAATTAATTAAATTTAAACTATAAGTAGAAGCCAACAGTATCCATCTCAAAAATATGATCCTAAATAATATATAATCTATCCTACTTGATACGTCCATGATTAGTAAGTACACTTGACGCATGCGCAATGGGCAATTTACTCTATTAGCCGTTAGGCTGCTTAAACTTCAGTGCATTGTTCGTTGGTTTGAAGGTCAGTGCCCGTTATTTTTTAGTTAAATTTAAATTTATTTGCGAATTATTTATAGTGTAAAATATATTATTTGTGAATTATATATTGCTAGTTATAAAATGGCATCTAAAAAGAGAAAAATAAAAGAGGAAAATAGAGAATTTAAAAGTGAGTGGACGGAAAGTTTCGCATTCATACAGAATTCTAAGGGACTCCCTTCATGCGCCATTTGTAAAGAGAAATGGCCAATAACAAAAAGTCCAATATCGAAAGACACTTTCATAGAAAATACAGTGCGTTTGCTGAGAAGTATCCAGTTGGAGATGCCAGAAAGGCAGCTGTGGAGGAACTAAGGAACAAAAGAGAGCAAAGTCAGTGTTTTTAAGAAATGGGTTAACTTCTCGTGTAGCACAAATGCGGCTAGTTTTGCGGTAAGTCAAGAGATAGTAAAAGGAGGGAAGCCTTTCACGGATGGTGAATATCTGAAAGACTGTTTCATTAAAGCATCGGAGTATCTGTTCAGTGATTTCAAGAACAAAAACGAAATTGTTAAAAAAATTAAAGACATGCCATTGTCAGCAAAGACGGTGAGGGACAGAGCTATGAAGTTGGCCAGAGAAATTACCAGTCGGCAAACCGAGGACATCAACTCCGCCCAGACATTTTCTATTGCGTGTGATGAGTCATGTGATGTTAATGACGTTGCACAAATTGCCCTTCTCTGCAAGTATGTCAATTCTGACGGCCCACAAGAGAAACTCATTGATTTTCTACCCTTCACTGGTCAGACGAGGGGGTAAGATATTTTATCAGCTATTATCACTTGCTTGTAAACAAAAGGAATACAAACAAGCCGCATTATTTCCGTTGCGACTGATGGTGCACCGAGTATGATAGGGGTACACAAAGGTTTCGTTTCTCTATTAAAGAAAGAGACTGGTCATGACATAATATCTTTTCACTGTATCGTTCATCAGGAAGCTTTGTGTGCACAATCTTTTCTCCCAGAGTTCACAGACGTAATGTCGTTAGTAGTGAAAATTGTTAACAAAATAATGGCAAAAGGCTTAAACCACCTCCACTTTCGTGAATTTCTAAAAGAGGTTAATTGTCAGTATTCGGACCTTCTCCTTCACAGCAAGGTGCGATGACTTTCTAGAACTTGAACGATTTGCAATCTGTTTGGAAGTTAAAAGATTTATGCATGAAAAAGGCCATGAATATACAGAGCTCTCAAACCTTGAATGGCTGCAAAAATTTCATTTTATGGTGGACATTACTTCACACTTAAATAACCTTAACAAGAAACTGCAAGGAAAGGGAAACATTGCTGTCTTCCTTTCAGAAGAGGACGCTTTCAAGGATTCTGAAGGGAAAGGGAGACTTTGGCATTCGTGATAAAACCACTTGAAGCAGATATTTCTACGCTCAACTTTTCAGCATTTACAGGAATTGACCAAGCGGAAGTAGAACTTGAATTAGCCGATTTGCAGGAAAAATATATTTGGACTTCAAAATTTAGAAAGCTGCTCTCTGAACTTGAAGATCTAGAAAAGCAACAAGCTACGCTGGCACTGCAACACAAATGGACAGAATTGGGTAGTTTAAAAAAACGAGATCAGATTGTATTTGAAGTATGGAATTCATTACCTGACACTTACAGAATCATTAAGAAATATGCACTTGGCATTCTATCAATCTTCGGATCTATGATACGTACCTATGTGAGCAAATATTTTCAAGTATGAACTATATAAAAAGTAAGTTAAGAAGCCAACTCAATGACACAAGCCTACAATCTTGCTTGAAACTGAAAACTACAAATTACTCTCCAAACACTGAACAGCTTTCGAAAGACACCCAAGAGCAGAAATCTCATTAAGTCATCTGGCCCCTGTAAGTAAGTTTAACCTTAGCAATTTATCCATTGTCGAGAATAACATTACGTAGTTTCACATTGACATTTTCAGTTCTTGGATAATATATGTTACCTATAGTATATATATATATATATATATATATATATATATATATATATATATATTATATATATATATTTTATTTATTTATATATATATAATATCGGCTCGGCCGCCGTTTTTACTCTCAATTCTGAAAAAAAATGGCTCTTCATGGACTTTTGGTTACCGACCACTGCTCTGGACAGAGTATCTGTTGAAATTTGAGAAATTTCTTGTTCAATTGATGTTTTCAGTCCTTCTGTTGTGTGTGTGTGGATTCTGTTTAAACCCTCTATCTTTTAAATAACCCCACAGATAAAAGTCACAGGGGTTTAGATCTGGTGATGTTGTTGGCCATGATATTCTTTTATCATAAACCGCAGGAAATCTGTTGGACAGAACTCTTTTGTCGAAAGTATCGTGTAAGTATCGTGAGCTAAGAGGACATCACATAAATTCATAGAGCATGTTTTGCACTAGGGGACTAATTCCCCATGTGTAGAGAGGGTACAATAAAAATTTCACGCTCTTATTTCAGTTGATAAAAAAATTACAAACCTTTTAAAGTATCAGATGTTTAAAAAAAAAATCACCCAATATATATATATATATATATATATATATATATATATATATATATAAAAGCCAACTTTATTTATCTCTGAAGGACAGACTTGCAACTCAATTTATGGTAATTCTGTTTGTATAATGTAAATTTATACCTCCATTGTATATTATAGCAATAAATTTCAACACTGTCACCTCTTATACTGCGTGATAAATGTAACATAAGCGTATGAAATACTTCATATTTTATTAATAAGCAAAAAAAAAAAGTTAACGCCACCTCACCTTCTCATTAGCAATAATATTTTACTTTTATTTGTCTTTATCTACACGAACACTCACTACATCATATTTTAAGCTACATGAAATATCGTTTCTTATATATATATATATATATATATATATATATATACATTCACATTACCCACATGAAAAGATTTTATATTAATTATTTACTGGAATGGAAAGAATGATGTTTGCCGTGATAAAGACTTTAAATACATATCGTGACTGTTAAGTCGCCGCACGGCATTGGTGAGACTCCGATGAGTCGTGAGTTTGAACTAGGGGTTAAAACCGGTATTGAAATACCGGTATTAATACCGGTATTGAAGAAGTACAAATAATACCGATACCGATATTATAGGTTTTCGGTATTGACAAAAATTGCTATTGTAAAATTTAGGCAATTTAGTCCTCCGATAAGAGTGAAGTGGAAGCAGATTCATTACTGAGTGAATACATGCAAGAAATGGACAAACTAGGAAAAGTGCCATCTAAAAAAAAATTCCATTGATTTTGATGTTACTAATGAATTTAAAAGCTTGGAAGTTACTTTACAGAGAAGTGAGAATTTAGAGAAGCTGTACAAGGCACTGCTTTCAATTAAACCTACAAGTGCAGAATCAGAAAGAGCCTTTTCTGCTGCAGGCCTATTTCTGACGAAACTGAGATCGAGTCTATCTGAACAATCCCTAGATGCTCTTTGTTTCCTCAAAGCATACTTTCAAATCAAACTAAGAAATAATATTTAGATACTAATAATTTCTATCTACCCCAGTAGTTGTATAATAATAATATGCTAAAAAAAAAATTCAATAATATTTTTATTACAATTTAGTAATTTACTGTATAAACTTTTTCGAATAGAATGCCATCTATTTGGAGTTGGGTCATTAATTTATAGTAAATATGTGAGTACTGCAAGTCCCTCAGACTTGTGGGAGGGTTGGTAGGGTGGCACCATAATAAATCAAAATAAATTATTTTTTTCATAATACCGGTATCAATACCGGGATTAGCATAATTGCCTCCAAATACCGGTATTGAAAATTTTCGGTATTATGCAAGCACTAGTTTGAACCCCAGTGCTGTTTAAAGCTGGGCGGTTTTCTTTTCTGTATCTTACGTCACGACGAAACGGCGGGCCGGCCGCCTCATTTTAATTGACTCTGGCTTAGGCAGCCCAGACTGGGACCCCCTATCCCTCACTTCCTTGGGGGATATAGGACATGGATGTTACCTTATCTTTACGTTACCTGACCGACTTCTTAAGAAAGGAAATATAAAGTTAGCGTTATACCCAATTATACCCAAACTCCAAACACATTTTATTGGTATGTCCTGTGAGGGAAGTTAAGTTAGAATGAGAAAAGTGAGTTACTTTAGTGTAGGTTAAGTTAAGCTAAAATGGATCAGGATATAATTTAATTTAGGATAAGAGAGAGCCGATGAAAGTGTAAGTGTAACTCAAATTTGGGTGTAACGCCAATCACGAGAAAGAGCGAAATAGTCCTAAAAATAAGTTGGTTTAACCTCAAAATATTATTTGACATTCTTAAAAGAAATGAGAAAATGTTACCCATATTTCCATTACTATGACCAGATCTTCATATATATATATATATATATATATATATATATATATTATATATATATATATATAATATATACAGGGTGCGGCATAAGTCGGTTTACCGAGAATAATGAAATATTTGGCTGCACTGATATGGCAACACTGATTCGGCAACACTGACTCGCCAACACTGATTTTAGTACGCTGGGTGCAGTATTAAGTTGACTAGTTTGCTGTTTAGTACTGTTCAAATTGTAATCTGTGCAGTGTTAATTTTTTTTCTTTTGGTCCTTACATGATGAACAGAAAATTAGACACCAAACAAAGCGTCTACGACCAGAAACCTCGGGACTTCGATCACACGAAGATTTTGATACGCCAAGAGTTCGAAACGTTGAATAATCATAAAGAACTGTGTTGCGCAGTTTGTTGTTCAGTGGTTCAAAGATGCAACGTGTGTATTCAACATGATGGAGGACACTTTGGACAATTTCTGTCATAAATAATAAATATTATCCTTCACAATGTGATTTCATTATGCTCGGTAAACCGATTTATGCCACACCACATATATATATATATATAAATAAACAGAGTGGTCCAAAAGTCCCTATCTATTTTGCTGAAATAATAGTATTTTAGAATAAAAATGTACTAACATAATTAGATGTATATTTATTTATCAAGCTTAAGTCTAAGATTCGACGTGAGCACTATCAGTGTCTCTGCAAATCTCAACTCTGTCCATTGCATTGCGGAACTCATTCTCAAGCATCTCTGGGGTTATTTTAGCGACTGCCGCGACAATGCGGGTTCGCAGATCATCCTGCGGGTCTGTAACTCTTGGTTTGTAAACTTCAGATTTTATAAAGCCCTACGCAAACTCTAATGGTGTTAAATCCGGAGATCGTGCTGCCCAGGGCCTGTTTCCACCACGTCCAATCCAGCGATTTTGTAAGACCTCATCAAGATACACCCGAACGATGTTTGCATAGTGACATGGAGCTCCATCTTGTTGAAAGACAACAGTGTCGAGAATGCCATCTGAACGAAACTGGGGTTCAAGAAACTGCTGAAGCATATCAAGATAAATTGGCTTTGTTACCGTAGCTTCTGCACAAAAAAATGGTCTGTAAATCTTTGATCTTGTCATACCCAACCAAGCATTAACTTTAGGATAATCTCTCTTCCACTCGTAGAACTCGGTTGATTTTTCATTAGCTCAGATACGGCAATTATGTCGATTAACCTTTCCGCATGTGTGGAATGTCGCCTCATCGCTGAAGAAAATGTGGTTTAATAAGTTTTCGATAGGAATTTTTTCATTTAATTCTGTGCACATGGCAGCTCGTCTCGGATAATCCTGTTTGTGTAACTCGTGTAGCACTTGAATATGGTAACTTTTCTTTTTTAATGTTGATTTTAAAATCTTTGGAACAGTCGCTTTTGGTATGTTCAGTCTAAGTGATGCTGTGCGAGTTGACATTCTAGGATTTGTTTCAAAGGCATCTCTTAACAATTCGACATTTTCTTGAGGTATCTGGACGTTCATCATGAACAAATTCTGTTCTTTTAAATTTATTGACCAGCTCGCGAATTGCTTTGTCTGTAGGTCCTGGTTTGTGAAATCTTCTTTCAAATTTTTTTCGAATTTCTTTGCACTTCTTCCCTTGATAAATTTTTTTCGAATTTCTTTGCACTTCTTCCCTTGATAAATAGTGTTACTACCATCGCACGTTCTTGTACATCCATCATCATCTACTGCCTGTAGAAAATAAAATAGAAATATAATTAGTTCAGCGAAATAGATAAGAACTTTTGGACCACCCTAAATAATGTTGCGTTTTCAGGTGAATGAAAAGAATAGATTCTTTTCCGAGTCTTCATGGGCAGTTTTACTCAAAGGTGAAACTGAATATAATCGTGTCAAGCAGATGGTGAAGACTTTAAATATTTTTTTAGATTCGAACTTCTTTGTCTTCGATGTATCACAGTGCAAAACTTCTGTTGAGGTATGTTAAAGGCATTTGTTTAAATAAGCGTTTTATTCACTTGTTAGTCTTTCGCAAACCTCTACAGTATTGAGGCTGAGTTTAAAAGCGTAATTCAGTTAGAGCTCATCATTATCATTATCATCATTGTCATTCAGGAGGGTCAGAAATTGGCACGGATCTCAAGGCAACTAATGCGGCCCATTGCTCTATCTAATGTATTATTGTTACCAGAATTATCGAGATTCAAATCCCCGACCTACCCGACCCACCGAACTACGGACGCTGGGTCCAGAGTTACACGGAAATACAAACATAATCTAAAACCTTCTAAATTCAGTTGTAACAATCGAACAACAACAACAACAACAACATAAATTAAAATTGTTTGAAAAGGAACTTATGGGTGAGCTCGAAAACTTTTTAATCTTATCTGGGTATCGGGTGATTTTTTTGACATGTGACACTTTAAAAGGTTTGTATTTTTTTTATCAACTGAAATAAAAGCATGAAATTTTTACTGTACCTTCTCTACACATGTGGAATTAGTCCTCTAGTGCAAAACATACTCTACGTGATGGCCTCTCAGCTCACGATACTTACACGACACTTTCGACGGAACAGTCCTCTCCAACAGATTTCCTGTCCACCATTTCCTGTCCGCCATTTCCATGGCCACCAACATCACTAGATCTACACCCCTGTAAGTTATTTAAAAGATAGAGTGTTTAAACAGAATCCACGCACAATAGAAGAATTGAAAGCATCAATTGAACAAGAAATTTCTCAGATTTCAACAGATACTCTGTCCAGAGTACTGCCAAATTTTGTTGTTCGTATGCAAAGCGTTAATATGCTGAGAGGACACCATATAGAACATGTTTTGCACTAGGGGACTAATTCCTCATCTGTAGAGAAGCTATAGTAAAATTTTCATGGTTTTATTTTAGTTAATAAAAAAATACAAACCTTTTAAGGTGTCAGATGTTTAAAAAAAACACCCGATATTTCTTTGTTGAGATGTTCTTGTCAATCCTTCTTCAAATATAGACTGTGAACCTGAGAAAATCCTTCTAGTTATCATGTGAACTTTGCATTGCTGAAGTCATCTGGGAATAAGGCAACAGCCAATGACGCTAATTACCTTTCTTTTACATTCTTCAACAAAGATAATTGGTTGGTTCACTGAACGTTCCTGAAAACCGTGAAGATGGTGATAAGTCAGTCAGTGAGAAGGTCAATTGTAGCAATAAGATCTGCAGAACATCTAAGATTATATAACGGAAGGGAGGACCTACAGCTTTACGTGGGACCCGAACCACTGGTCGTTACATAATCTGGTCCCTATCCAACTAACTTCTCTGGTCGACGGGAAACGACGTTAAAACATTAGCTACGACGTAACCCATACAAATGCATGCATAACACTATTTCAATGAAACTTTAAGTAAAGCGATGGTAATGTACGTCTTTTCAATCAGTGTTAAATTTAGGGACCTGTATGTAGCTGAAACGTCGACTGGACATTTTATCGAACCTCTATATACTTAATTTTATCTAACTTAAGTTAACTTAATGCATAACTTAACTTAACCCACATAATATTTGTCGATAAAATATTCTATTGTCGAACTGTCTAACAACGGAACCAAATGAGCTTCCATTTGACTGGAAAAAGAAAATATTGTTTCCATTACTAACTTTTTCCAGAACTTTTTAGCTAACCTCTGAATCCAACAAAAAAAAATTTCCTTTACAAAATTTTGATAGACTGGAACAGTACTTTTTAAAGTTCAGATATTAGGAAAAAAATAATTCCTAGCGTTCAACATTGGATCATATGTAGAATTCGGACCCCAGCCTTTTTTAGTTAGCTTTATAAGGCTAACTAACGAAAATATCACGACCTAACCTAACCAATCGTTAGGTTAACTGTACGCCCTTGACGATTGGTTAGGTTAGGTCATGATATTTTCGTTAGTTAGCCTTATAAAGCTAACTAAAAAAGGCTGGGGTCCGAATTCTACATTTAATCCTCAACATTTTACTGGATAATTTTCTTTCCATTATGTAAAGTTAATTTTTTATGTTAGACTAAGTAAGGTTAGATTAAATTAACCCTTTATGGCCGAACTTTTTGCGTAGGGTTGAATCTAAATGCGTGTATTTGAAACGTTACGTATTCGACGCACAGTGCGGTAAAGGGTTAAGGCAATGTTCCAGATCAAGTTTGCCTTCGATGTAAAATCTGTCCTACATCCACTAATTTTCCTCTTTCATTCTTGATCAGTTTGAATAACCTTTACAAGGAAGTCAGTTTACAATGGTCCTCTTTTCACCCATAAAAAATAATTATTAATGACTCGTAAAAAACAATAAAGTCTTCGTATCATCGAAGAACGAGTCAGTCAATATTTTCACTTCCAATTATTCCTAAAAAAAAATAACTTAAAGATAACAAATAAATAAATGAAATCTTTTTCATCTACAATTATTTTCATTACTGCTTTCTTCAGAAGACAACTCTCCATACGTCATCGGTATTATATTTTTAAACTTATCAAATGTGATTCGTAATTCATTTATTCTTTATAATTAATTTATTCTTTATAATTCATTTATTCTTTATAATTAATTTATTCTTTATAATTCATTTATTCTTTATGATAAATGATAAATGATACGACAACTTAAAATTCTTAACAACAAAGCTTTCGTCCTAAAATATCTAATTTGCTATTGCGAAAAAGAATAATGACTTTGGGTGTTCATTTACGAGTTTAATAACGAGTTTTGTTCGCTAACAACTGTCTATTAATTATTTACCCTTAATTGGGAAAATGAAACAGGAAGGGCTAAACATATTTCTCACCTTTCGGGATTATAGATATGTACTCCGTTAACGAATTTAGATTTATGATAACTGTTCAGGCAAAATATTTGAGCACGCGAATAACTTAAATTAAAAAAATGTGCACATAAAAAACACCTAAAAAAAATATAGAAGTACGTTCATTTAAACCTTTATCTTTCATAGTTATAGAGCTCAAACTTCAAAAAAGTTGACAGTACTACTCTCTTCTGAAATTTATGAACGTAACAGTCAACGAGGAGTGCCAGAAACTGGCACACCGCTCAGATCAACAAATGCTACCCCTGCACTAACTCCTGGATTATGATTACCAGCACCATTGGAATTCGTAGCCAGAGTCCGTAACTCAGTGGGTATCACCGTTTCTGTATATGCGAAGTGTAGACACTGATGTCGGGGGTTCGAATCCCTATGATGTTGGTAATAATAATAACGCAGAAGTTAGAGCAGTGGGCGGCTTTTATTGACCTGATCGTAGTGCCAGTTTCTGGCCCTCCTGACCGATTATTATTAAGCTGGAGCTAGCAACTTATGAACGTGCCCATAATTATAATAAGTTCAACACTCATACTAAACTCTTTTTAACAGCCATACAGTTTATACCGAGTTGGAGAGAGAATTAATGATATCTTAGAGGAAAGGGGGGGACCTTGGACACTGTTCGACGGATTTGAACCCCCACTTTTAAACGATACCCTTCTACGCAGAAGATCGGATTTTAATGGATACCCAATGAAAGGAGTTGGTGTTAAGGTAAGACTTTAGTTACGGGTATATGCGTTATTTTAAATGTTCCACATATGTTTGTAGCACTCATTTCTATTCTTTCGGCCATCACATACACAAAACATATTATACTTGGATGTAGTGCTACAGACACACCAGAGTTTATCACTAAAATTGCTTAAAAGCAAAACTATAAATTTAATTAGAAAAATCTGTCTGCACAAAAAGATCGAGTTGGCTATATAAGCTTCATATATAAGCTTATATATGCTTACATATGCTATATAGGCTATAAGCTTCATATATAAGCGTCATATAGCTATATAAGCTATATAAGTTCAGAATGGCACCTTTTACGAAGTAGAAACGTTATGTGCATTACTTGTAGTTCAGAATGGCACCTTTTACGAAGTAGAAACGTTATGTGCATTACCTGTAGTTCAGAATGGCACCTTTTACGAAATAGAAACGTTATGTGCATTACTTGTAGTTCAGAATGGCACCTTTTACGAAGTAGAAACGTTATGTGCATTACTTGTAGTTCAGAATGGCACCTTTTACGAAGTAGAAACGTTATGTGCATTACTTGTAGTTCAGAATGGCACCTTTTACGAAGTAGAAACGTTATGTGCATTACTTATAGTTCAGAATGGCACCTTTTACGAAGTAGAAACGTTATGTGCATTACTTGTAGTTCAGAATGGCACCTTTTACGAAGTAGAAACGTTATGTGCATTACTTATAGTTCAGAATGGCACCTTTTACGAAGTAGAAACGTTATGTGCATTGCTTGTAGTTCAGAATGGCACCTTTTACGAAGTAGAAACGTGATGGGCATTACTTGTCATTCCCAGTAAAAAAAAAAAATAGAGGAAAATACATCGAAAATGGATCTGAGCAACATTCCGAGCATGCATTAAATATAGCGTTTATTCATCTCTACAGAATTAAAGAAAAATATTCCTAATATTTAGGTTGCATCACATTTGCTACTAAATTACGGTGTAGTTATTTCTTTGATATCCTACGAAAAAAATTACACTGCTAATGAAGTAAATTAATTTAAATTTTAGGGGTAAAAAGGAACCTCACTCGTGTGTGAGTATACTTTCCCAACCACTAATATTTTTCAGTAATATCATGTAAAAATAAATATGAGATTCAAAGACATATTCATAAAACAATTTTGTTTGGTAATATATCTTGGAATCTCATACTTATTTTACCTGATATTAATGAAAACTGTTATGAGTGGTTGGGCAAAGGACGGTACTTACACACGAATCAGTTTCTTTTTTTCTTAAAAGAAGTGAGGTATCAGAAATGTAATATTTTGTTATAATATCAAAGGAATAACTACACCGTAAGTCGGTGACAAATGAGATACCACTTAAATATTAGGAAAATTTTCCTTTTAATTTTTACAGTGTAAGGAAGTTAAGTGACCTGCAGGAATACAAAAAAAAGTCTGCGAATGTTGGCTACAGCATTTGAAAATTTCCATTACGGTATATTCCTTTAATGTAACGTTCCACGAACATTCATTTCGTGGCATAAGCATGTCCTATAGCTCTGTCGATCACTTCACGTTGGTGAACAAACTAAAAATGTTTCTGAAATAAGCATAGAAAGCTGTCGCTCGTTTAAATCTCCTAAATATGGTTTTAGAAGAACAAAATTTGTTTAGAAACTTCCCGACTTTAGTATAATGTTTACAAAAGCGTTTCTGGACATCTTGGACTACGTCGTAGCCAATGTCTAACGCCGCTTCCCGTTGACCAGCGAAGTTAAGCGACATTGGGTCAGATAGTAGTTGGATGGGAGACCGTCCTGCGTCTAGACTATGTAGCGACCCGTGGTTCGGATCCCACGTAAAGCTGTAGGTACCCTCCGTCATATGACCTTAGATGTTGCGAAGGAGGTTAACCAAAACCAATAATTATTATTATTATTCTGGACATCTTTATAAGCATACTTAAACAAATAAGGGCTTAGAAAGGAATTAGTAGGATGAGGACGAAGTCTAAGAATCGTGTCCCCAAACAAGATCGTGTGTATATATAAGAGAAACTACAGGGTGTTCATAAAGTCACGCGAGTGAATATGGTGAAGTGTACACGCACATTCATTTGCGTAACTTAATGAACATCCTGTACTACAGTTGCCCTTACATAAAATGGCTACAATTTTTAGATAATTATTTGGTGCTCACGCGTGTTTACGGATGGTGAAGAAGAGAGCTGGAAACGTCATAAAACATCATTTTTCTCTTTCTTGAAATAATTGTAAGCAAATAAAGTGAGAAAATAAATTTAGTAATAAAAACCCACTCTAATAGACAGAGTTTATTTCCACAACAGTTTCGATGCCTACTGGCATCCTCTTCGGGTGGATACAGAAAAACGAATCCACCCGAAGAGGATGCCAGTGGGCATCGAAACTGTTGTGGAAATAAACTCTGTCTATTAGAGTGGGTTTTTATTATCATATTTTGACCTTCACGTAGAAAAGTGAAGTTTTTTTGCATTTAAATAAATTTAGATCTGATGAAAAAACACAATTAGAAAAATACCGAAGAAAACTTTCCTTGTAACTCTAAATTTAGTAATACATAATTTTACAATAACAGAATGGGAGCCCCGTACACTGCAGCGACCGTACACTGCAGCGATCCTGTGCGTGGCCAGCATAACAGTCATGTACAGATTCGGAAAAATATTAATACAAAAGTTAATACAAATAAATTAAATTAAATTAACTCAAATTTTAAATGTTTCTTTCGTGTATATTTTTTTTTATTTTAATTTCGAACCATTTATTAAATTTTGGGGTCAGATTAATAAAAACTAATTTAATGATTAAAAGTTGATTAAGTAAAACCAATCAAAAGCTTTTTCAAATTGGTTTTTATACTTTTAAATTTACGTTATTTTATATAAGAAAGAAAAATACTGAAGTTAATAATCTCTCTTACATTTGTGCGTGAAAACACACCCATTTTCTTTATCACGCCAACTAATAATGTCTCTATCATTCGTGAGTATAAGGATTTGAATCCCCCCAACCCCAACCCTCCCGCGTTTTTAGTGGTTAGGTTAAATAAATTATTATGAATTATGAGTCTAGCCTGATTTAATCTTAGTAAATAAATAACTTGTCTCATTCCTTTTATTAGTTCTTTTCATTAACTATCCTAAAATTTCATCAAGGTTTTCCCCCATTTTACAACTTATACCGAAGATGGAGTGACTGGCTTTGTAGGAGACTTGATAAATATGTTGAAGGATGCTCACAATTTTTCGTAAGTTGTATTTGACTAAGTTTTAATATCATTGGAAGCTTTTATATAGAAATAATTATGTTGAAATAGTTTATTAATTATTTACAAAATAATAAGATTCTTTATCTGATATTTTTTTAGTTTCATTGATTTTAAACGCGCGCGTTCATAATTGCAGAACTGAAAGAAATAATTAGTTTTGCGCATGCGTGGTTAGGTTTATTTTCCTTGGTTTATTTATTTGTTTAATTATGATATGAGAGTTAACGTATTACGTATTAACAAATTAAATCCATTAAAATACGCAACAATATATATCAACAGCCATTATATAATACGCATTATTAAATAATTCATTTGTCATTTTAGTTCTATGTTTTCTTTTGACTTTCACCAAGTAATTCTTTATCCTTAGGCTGACATTCCATGTCCTGGAAGGGTATGGGTACGGCAAACTAATTAACGATGACAAGGAGGCGAATCAGTGGACGGGAATGGTTGGTGAACTTCAGAGAAAGAAAGTAGACTTGACTGTTTCTGAGCTATCAATCACCAGAGAGAGGACTGATGTTGTTTCTTACACGCAGCCGCTCTACATGATAAGGTACGTATCCGTCATGTTCTTTTACAACTTTTGGTTATCGTATATTATTTCGTATGTAGCTAAGACTTGTCGATATCTGTACCTTAGAACTGGTAAAATTGTATTCTTCGTATATAATCTGCCTTCTACTTTATTACATATTTGGTGACTCATAAATAGGAAATACCTAGGAACTATATCAATAATAATAATAATAAAAATAATAATAATAATAATAATAATAATAATAATAATAAAGAGCCTTTTCCAATATAGTGAAGAAATTTAAATCAAAAGAGAAATCACTTTTATGAAGTCTAAAGCGATATACAGAGGGGGTTGTGTGTGTGTGTGTGTGTGTGTGGTGTGTGTGTTGAGAATTGCAAATTGTTTAGTTTGGAAATATAGAATTTTATTTAAAATCTCCAAGTTTAACAGTCAAGATAAGAATATCCAATTGAATTTATATTAAAATTTGTTTAATAACGAAATTATGGTTCTTAATAGAAATACAAATTTTAAAAATTTAATTTTTTTTAATCCAAAACACTTCATTGATACGGACAATTATTTTGTTAAAATGTAAACAGAAATTGGCATTTAGATATAATAACAAATGTATTGTTAATTGATACGTGATACACTACAAAATACTTTTTAAAAACACGACGACTAGATACAACTGATACTCACCAGGCCGTGGCAAAGTGGGTAATACCGTTTCCCTATAAACGAAGTGGAAACAGTTAGGTCAGGGGTTCGACTCCCGATAGTGCTGGTAATAATAATAATAATAATCCAGAAGTTAACACAATGGACCACATTCGTGTGGCCTGAGCGTTTTGCTGGTTTCTGACTCTGCTTAATTACAACTGATACCCGATACGAGTCGACGACACATTTTTCCTGCACAAAACTCACCCACTCATGAATTTAGTTTGTTAATACAATAATATACAATAAATATGTAGGGCCTACCTTATACCCTTCGGATCGACAAGACCATAACATCGACACTCTACCAAACTAACTAAAACCTAATCAACAATATGCTTGTCAATAGAATGTCAAGTCAATCACTCGTTGTAACTTTGTTAAATATAAACCGTACTCTAATGTAGGATAGACTTTAGACTTAGTGTAAGAGTAGATAGACTTAATGTAAGTTTCGGCTGCTCCAGACCAATGTAAAATTACAATATGCACCTATTCCTACCTCTGTCACTATTTTTTACTTGCCCGTCCATGATGGTTAAGGAAGTTAAATGACATAACCATTATTAACTGCGGATATGAGCAAAGTAGCGTATATAAATGTAGAACCACGAGGATACTTATAGATGTTTTTACATTTTCTTTGGAAAAGATGACGAATAGGCAAATAACACTCGACATGAAACTATATTCCCTTATCCTCGTCGAATATGGATGCGGCAGACTTTTGCTTCGATATTTAAATCTTTAGAATAGAAAATACAAAATATTTTTTCATTTTAATGTATCGTATATTAGTAGGGAATTTTTAATACACGATTTTGGGAAAACTGTATCGAAGATACGTGTCACACGATAGTTTCACATCTTCATATGTACAGTCAAACCTGCGTATAAAGGACACCCAATTGAAATGGTCGTCATAGCCTTTACAGACAGATGGCCTTCCTATACAAGTTATGCGGTGGCCATATTTTTCATTTAAGTCGAATATATATTATATTAATTTAATATAATATACTATGTTATAATATATTATTATGTTATATATTATAATATATTATGTGTGCAAATTAAATGTCACTTAAATCTTGTTGAAATTTGTCTCAAAGGACCGTTCCATTTAACAATTTGGTTTGGTTTCTAAACTCTTTCGAAGAAATTAAGCACTGTCGTCTAGCTGTCTCATCTTACGCTTGGATAGGCATTACTTGGACCTTCTCTTCCAAATCTATACAAATTTCCAGTAGGTCGTTGTAGCCGTAACTTATTATTATATGTATACAGGGTGGCCCAAAAGTAGGTATATATATATATATATATATATATATATATATATATATATAAGTAGGTATATAGTTGATGATTTATTTAATGAAACTTTACACATAATATGTGTTAATCACGCAGGTGTTCATTATTATCTACCCTGAAAGGAAAATTAATTTTAAAAAATCAACATATGAAACTGTATACCTACTGGATGCGCCTCGGTGGTGTAGTGGTTAATGTCGCTGACTACGAATTCATCGGCCCCGGGTTCGAGACCCGACGGCAGCCGGCGCGCAGCAAAACCCAGCTGTTCATCCTTCCACACAATAAAGAAAGTGGTTGGTAGATAAATGGGTACCCTAGGTGGCCTAGTGGTTAAGACGCTGGGCTGCTGATGGGGCGTGGTTCGGATTCCACGTTAAACTGTATGTCTAAGGTGGAGTGAAAAGCTTGACCTTCGTCAGAATGAACAATTCGGGCGGAAGCTAACCAAAGGTTACCAAAGGTATATATATATGTGTGTGTGTGTGCATGAACGGATGTATGGATGTATGGTTTTTTGTTGGGTAATACTTCTGCCACCTCGGAAGATTAAATAACTTATATAAATAATAAAAACAAAATTACTGTCCTAAAAATATATGTAAATTGTGATTAAGTTAGATTAGATTAAGCAGTATACCTCATTGTTTATGCTTGTTGTTTTTACAAATTAAAAGCAGTCATAAATTTTTAATGTTATTAAATAATATTAAATTTCGAAGATTAATTTTAGCATTGAATATGCCTTTGCTTTAATTCTCATGCCATAAAATGTCATCAAACTTTTTCTTGAAATGAAGTAGTTCGTCATAATTATGATAGTTTCCAATCCTCTGTAATAATTTTTTTTATTTTAGTATGGCTTGGAAGTTGGTTGTTCTCTTTGAATAGATATAAATGTTAGGGTAACAGTTATATTTTATTTTATTTTATTTTATTTTATTTATTTATTTATTCATTTACTTTTAATCAGCCTTGGTTCGAGGACTCAGGTCCGTGGCATTTATTATTTAAAATGTACAGTATGAAAATTTATACCGAATTCAAGAAATTCACACTATTAGTTTGTAAATGCCTTTCGAATATAACATCTTATATCAAATATCATATCATATAAATGAACTCGTATTGCATTTTAGAATTAGCTGTCAATTCCACGCTAATTCTAGTCTAACTAACTAACTAACTAACTAACTAACTAACTAAGAGAGAGTCCGGATAAAAATATTAGAAAAATATGTTATGACAAAATGATTTAGATTGACCATTATAAAACCCTTCAAAGCCGTAGCCAGAGCTTAAAAACAGAGAGGCGAAAATAGCCCTACCAGGGGGTCCGGGGCCATGCTCCTTCAGAAGATTTTTTTAATCCTAGCACAAAATCATGCACTTTGAGCGTCTGGTAACTGAGAGTGAATTGGACAATAATAACTTTTGCCTAAAAAGCGCTAAAGAGCGCTGGATTTGTACGACTCTAGGTAAAATCCAATTTTTGTACTTAATAATTAATAATAATAATAAATTATTAATTATTTTGGATCATGTCAAGAATAGCGAACCCAATTTTACCATGTCAAGAATAGCGAACCCAAAAATTCCCTTGTCAAGAATAGCGAACCCAAAAGTTCCCATGTCAAGAATAGCAAAAATTAACCAAACTATCACGACTTAACCTAACCAATCGTCAAGGGCGTACAATTAACCTAAAAAAATAAATAAAAAACAATAAATTTTTTTTATTTATTTATTTTTATATATTAAGAGAAGAGGATTCTTTATACTGTACGGCATTGACGATTGGTTAGGTTAAGTCGTGCTAGTTTGGTTAAATAAAAAAAGACTAATATAAAAGCATTTAATACGTCCTTAACTAATTACTTAAAATTGGGAAACATAAACCTACCGTCTGAAGTTATGAAAACGTCCTTCAGGACTTCCCATGTCAAGAATAGCGAACCCAATTTTACCATGTCAAGAATAGCGAACCCAAAAATTCCCTTGTCAAGAATAGCGAACCCTGCAGGTGTTGGGTTCGCTATTCTTGACATGATCCATTATTTTATATATAATTTTATTAATTACAATTATAATTATTTATTATTAAATTAATAATAATTAATAACATAATTTGTACGAGACAGCTAAAATCCTATTTCCGTCAATTTCTTCAGATTTCCTTTGAAATTAAATTTCCTCATTGATCCAAAATGTCCGTTAAGCCAGACGACACGGCCGCCTCGTCTACGTGTATGCCCTTGATTTATTCAAAATACGTGTCAAATGCAATAACAAATACCAAGAAATACCATTTGAGTGTACATTGTCATTCGTATATAAAATGTAAATAATATAAAATTGTTACTGTCATTATTATCATAATTTGTGGGAATTGTATCACTTCATTGTAAAATTCTATTACTGTAAGTCCTAAGAAAGAAATTGTTGATTAATGAAAACGCAAGGAAATGAAAGGTATACTTATTAATATTTAATTTATCTGATTAGTTAAATAAGTACATTTTACTTATTTTCATCCCATATCTAAACGAATTAAAATAAAATTTAGTATTTGCTAAATGCTTTAGTTCATCTGAGACAGTAGATAAAACACTAAGATTTTATTCTTAAATAGTTTCCATACATTTCTAAGATACTGTATAATATTACAGTATTAAGCAAAATATTGTAAACTATAAAGTTTGGGTGCAGAGAAACGCCTTTTCTTATTTTTTATCAGGAATATATATATATACACACACACACACACACACACACACCTTCGTTTTGCTTCCGCCCTAATTGTTCATTCTGACGAAGGTCAAGCGTGTCACTCCACCTTAGACCTACAGTTTAACGTCGAATCCGAACCACGACGCACCAGCAGCCCAGCGTCTTAACCACTAGGTTACCCATTTATCTGCCAACTAATTTTTTATTGTGTGGATGGATAAACAGTTGGGTTTTGCTGCGCGCCACCTAACCGTCACCGGGTCTCGATCCTGGGGCCGATGGATTCGTAGTCGGTGACGTTAACCACTACACCACCGAGGCATATATATATATATATATATATATATATATATATATATATATATATAACGTTATAATGTTTCAGACCAACAAAGACCCTAGGATCCACTCATGGCTGGTCTACCTAACTGTGTTCGTAATCGTGTATTGTGTATGTCCTCCGTGGTGGCGGAGGGGACCTACAATTTTACGTGGGTTCCGAACCACAAGAACATAAGAAATTTATGTAAAAACCGCCGGTAAATTGGCAACGACCAATTTTTACGAAACTAAATAATTATCAATTTAAAACCAATTAATTATCGATTTAAAACTAAAAATAGAATCTCTGGATCCAGAGGATCTAGTCATAATAGACTACTATCCACAAATATGTTACACTCTATATCTATTTTTAACGGACATGCAAATATATCAGATCCAAAGAATCCAGTCAATTTCATTACGGTATCCATCAAGTCACGGTCCATATCGATTGCGGACCAAGTCAAAATTTACAATCATATACATTACAATATATACACTTACGAGAAAAAGTGTAGGTGTGGCTGTAAAGACTGTACAGTAATGTAGAAATGTGTGTGCACCCATTTTGGGTCTCCCATTTTAAAGGTGTTTGTGGGGCAAGTGAAGATCATGAGTTTTTCAATACCTCACAGTACTATGGGGGGCACCGCTCGGCAGAGGAATCTCTTTAAATGGGGTGTGTAAGGACAGAGAGTATCCCCTAACCCAAGACGCTGCCTCCCTATATCCCACAACACTTGTGTTGAGCTGTGGGATCTATCCCCAGAAAGCCTTAATTTTACTACCTTAAACTATACCCTTTCTATCAACATATGCGTCTAATCGATTTTTAAACATGTTTATAGATGTGCTACTAATTACTTCTACCGGCAAACTATTCCAGCTATTTACTATTCTTTGCGTAAAAAAGTTTTTCGCAACTGCTGTCTCGAACCTTCTACTTGTCAACTTACACCCATTATTTCTAGTCCTATTATATTGAGATATTTCGAAAAAGCTATCTCTATCTACGTTATCGAACCCATTCATAATTTTGAAAACCTGGATTAGATCACCCCTTAACCTCCTAGTCTCGAGTGTTGTCAATTTTAACTCCTTAAGCCTATCCTCGTACGACTTTGACCTAAGCGACGGAATCATCTTAGTTGCTCGTCTTTGAACTCTTTCGATTTTGTCTATATCTTTGCGCATATGCGGATTCCAAAATTGGACCGCGTACTCCAAATGGGGTCTAACTAATGATTTATAAAGTGGAACTATAATATCGCGCGATTTGTACTCAAAATTTCGAGCTATAAAACCTAACACTTTGTTCGCCTTATTGACCGCTGCTGTACTTTGTTTCGCTACTTTTAAATCACCCGTGACTATAACTCCTAAATCTTTTTCCTGCTCTACGCTTGTTAAATCTTTCCCTGACATACTATACGCAAAATTACCGTTACGTGAACCTATATGCAAAATTTTGCACTTATCAACGTTAAATCTCATTTGCCATGTGACTGACCAATATTTGTCTTTTCTTCAAAAATTTGACGATTTATTACATTATCATTATTATTGGTCATACCTAACCTAACCTAACCTAACCCAAACCTAATTTAACCCAGCTTAACATACCCTAACCTATCCTAACCTGACCTAACCTAACTTTGTTGGTGCCCATAGAACGGAAAAGCCCCATATATATATATATATATATATATATATATTATATATATATATATATATATATTATTATATATTATATATATATATATATATATATATCAGAGATGGGCACAAAATACTTTAAATGTATTAAATACTAAATACATTACTTCCTTAAAAAAGTATTTAAATATCAAATACATTACATATTTTCAAGATGTATTTAAATACTAAATACAATACATCAAAAATTTATTTAAATACATTTCAATACATTTTGAAATACTTATCCAACTATATCATGCCAGAACTTTTTCTAAAACCTCTCTCTTGGTAACATTAGTTTACTGATATTATTATCTATTAGACTTTATAAACATATATGCATAATTCATAAGTAGGGCAATTTTTTATTGACCTAAAAACAAAAACAAAATTTACTTTATTTTCCTCCAAAACTGACTTTATTGACCTAATAAATATGTACCATTAAATTGCCTAATTTGACTTATTGTAAAGCAATTTTCGTGATTACAAACTATTAGTTGTGTAATTTTAGTGATAAATTGTATAATCTATTTATAGATTGATACATAAAACTAATATACTATACAACACTCCACATGCAGTCAGTTAACATCTTTAAATACAGTTATTCCACATCTGCATTATACAACACCGCAATATAGTTTTTAACATTTTCGGATTTGAAGTTTCTGTCTTTGGCTAGGAGTTTTCGAAGAATCGAAAAACTTCTTTCGACTGATGCTGAGGTAGGTTGACAGTTTTTTAGTAGGACGTATAATGATGGAGATATAGCATTCCTGGTCATCAAAATTATATCCTTGATATCATTTGTTTGCAAACGCTTTTTGATATAATTTTTTATATTAACATAATCTCCAAAATATATCACTGGTCGACAAAATCGAACTTTTTATTTGTCACATGAACAAAAATGGGTGGCTCTTATAGGTTTTTTACCGCTGAGTTCAAAAATGGCCTAAAAATTTTTCTATCACCCACCAATATTGAGTGAATCGAAAATGAAATTTGGACTAATTTATAGGCGTAATAGCAATATCAAAGTAGAAAATGCATATTGAATTCACCTAAAATGTGGCTACTGATGATTTACGCTTGTATTTCACCTCTGGGCCATCCCTTGACAATGTCCAGCAGTAGTCATCCAATATGCTGGGGCTCCACTTGCCCTGGTATCGCTTCTCCATCGTGGATATTTGTTGATGAAAGCGTTCCCCATGCTCATCACTAACATCGCCTATGTTTGTTGGGAAGAAGTCGAGATGTGAGTCAAGAAAATGAATTTTCAACGACATGTTGCACCCCACGTCTTTGTAGGCCTTGAGAAGTTCTTCAACAAGTGACTCTTAATTTTCGGCCTTGAAGTTTCCGAGGAAATTTGTGTTCACTACTTTAAATGCTCTCCAAGCTGCTCCTTCAACTTCCCTTAGAGTTTCATCAAACGCGGTCTCTCATGATTTCTCTAATTTGCGGGACCACAAATATCCCTTCTTTGATTTTGACCTCGCTGATCCTCAGAAATTTCTGTTTCAAGTAGAGACCCCCCCCCCCTGCCATTTTGATCCATAGCCTTAACAAAATTTTCCATTAAACCAAGTTTAATATGTAGTGGTGGCGAATAACTTTTTTGGATTAAGAGGAGGTGAACTGGTGAGATTTTTATGCCCTGGAATCAACGCTTGTCGAAGTGGCCATTGTTTCTTTGAGTAATGGCTTTCCCGTGCTCTGCTGTCCCATTCACAGAGGAAACAACAGAATTTCGCATAACCCAGTTGTAAACCAAGAAGTGCAATCACTTTCAAGTCTCCACAGATATGCCAAGAGTATTTATCATATTGGATATGTTTCACAAGCAGGTGCATATTGCCGTATCATTCCTTCATATGTACGGCATGTGCTAATGGAACTGAAAGGTATTTATTTCCATTATGGAGTAATACAGTTTTTAAACTCAGCTTCGAGGAATCAATAAATAGGCGCCATTCGTTTGGATCATGTTGTTGGCCAAGGGTTTTCATGAGAGGGTAGAAAGTTTCTTTGATGCTTGCGGTAAAAAGATATCTTAGTGCCTTTTTCTTGAAGATTCCAACCTTTCAACCTGGAAGCCCAAAGTTCGGATTGATCTTTTGACAATTTCAGATCACAGACAAGCTCGCTCAGGTCTGCTTGAGATATTAAGTGAGGCTCTGTCGATGAACAAGATGGTTCAAACATTGGATCAACATCGTCCGTCAGTAAACCATGTTGAGCTTCGTCATTACCATTGTACATCAATTTCATTTTCATCATCTAAACTCCACGTTTCCGGTGGCCTTGGTACTGGCAAATGTTTATTATGTAAAACAGGCCTTATGGCTGATGATAAATTTGGGTATTGTACTATATGTTTAGATTTCGCAGTAATGCCTAGTATATTTGTTAAGCAGAAATAACAATCCATTAAATGGTCTTTCGGCTCTCCATATCATCGGAACACCAAACGGCATTTGACGAGACCCATTTAGCCAGCCTGTCAGAAGTCTTAAACACGTAATACAGCATATATGAGGTGCCCACGTCTTGTTCTGATCCCCTACCTTGCAACCAAAATAAATTTCGTATGCTTTTTTGACGAGAGGGGTGAAATTTCGCCTTTGAAATTTAAGTGTTAACTCTCTGCACACATAACAAACAGTTTGGATGGTTGACACACTTGCGTGGCATTCTGTCATGAAACAATATGAACACACTGACACAAAAAATGATTAAGGAAAATCACGAATAAAATGCACGATGTTCACTGAGTGAAATCAAATGAGTAACTGACAAATGAAAGTCAACAGTGACGTGTAGCAACTTATAAGCAGAGGAAGAGGAAGGGGCAGACCTCGCCCCCTTCCTATTCTCACTCAAATCCTAAGTAATGTAAATTCGTGTGTCACTCTAAAACTGTGGGTGATAGAAAAATTCTGTTTTCATTTTCGTAATCAATGTAAAAAATTACACATAGTTCAAGTAAAAATATCTCTGTGACAAAAACTTTGTTGACCAGTGACGTATTGACCGCTTCGTATGCTTCTTTGATAGTAAAATCTGTGCTCTCCACTTTTTCTAAAAGAGAACATAATGAAGAGTACTGTTCTTGCAACTGTAAGAGCTGAAAACCTAACCCATCTGATTTGACGCCAGCTTTCGCTCTTTTAACGAGGATCCCGTTGCCCTCGAATCCTTCCACAATCTGTCTTACTTTTGGAAGATGCCTTGCGTAATAAAACGCTGCATTCAACCAACTGGCCCATCTAGTAACGATTGGATCAGGTGGCTTAGATGATTAGAAAGATTTTGTATTTTGTTTCAGGGTGCAAATTGTTATCTGACAGTTGAGGCTAAGAAATGTATTTGCGAAATGTATTTAAAAATATGTATTTTCAAATAACAAATACTCTTTCAAAGTATTTAAATATGTATTTAAATACACACCGAAAAAAGTATTTATAAATACAAGTATTACAATACAAATGTATTTAAATACTGCCCATCTCTGATATATATATATACACACTGCAAAATTAAATAATTGTAAAGATAACATCAGAAAAATATTAAATGGTAAACTACAAAGTATCGATGTCGTCATACAGGAACTAATCGAGAAGCATACAGAAAAAGAAGATGACGCTATAGAAGCGATAAAGGCTAACTCAAAGTACTTCTATAATTTCGCAAAAAGAAAGTCGAAAAACCATGCGACTATCGGACCTTTAAAAATGAGAACAGTGATTTATCTGATGATCTAACAGAAGTATCTGAAATATTAAAAGCTCAGTATGAATCATCTTTCAGTATCCCAAAAACTGACAAATTGATATGCGATAGAAACGCGTTCTTTGAAGAAGAACCACAAGGGGAAAGTATAACGGATTTCGACTTTACGACGGATGATATTACACAAGCCATAGGGAAACTAAAAACACACTCAGCGGCAGGACCGGATAAATGGAATGCCACACTGATCAAAAACTGCAAGAATGCAATCGCTGAGCCCCTATACTGGATATGGAGACGATCATTGACACGGGAGAAATACCGGGCATCCTGAAGAGCGTGAACATAGTCCCAATATATAAAGGAGGAGATCGATCCGAGGCCAAAAACTATAGGCCAGTGTCGCTTACATCTCATCTCACTAAAATATTTGAAAGAATAGTTAGACAGAAAATCTATGACTTTTTGGAAACTCAGAAAAAATTCAATGATAACCAACACGGGTTTCGGTCAGGCAGATCATGCCTATCACAACTAATGGAACACTACAACAACATTATTGATTCACTTGAAAGTAATGAAAACTATGATGTACTATACACAGACTTTGCTAAAGCGTTCGACAAGTGTGACCACGGAATCATAATACATAAACTGAAATATATGGGAATAACAGAAAAAGTAGGGAAATGGATATATAATTTCCTTAGTGAGCGGAGGCAAGTCGTTACAGTACAAGGAGTATCTTCATCAGAATTAGAGGTCCTCAGCTCAGGACCACAAGGAACAGTATTAGCTCCACTACTCTTCATAATCATGCTAACTGACATAGATGAGGACGTTACCAGAGACAGCACAGTAACATCCTTTGCGGATGACACAAAGCTCAGTAGAAAAATAAGAAACCCAGAAGACATAGGATCTCTACAAACCGACATAAACAAAATCTACAAGTGGACGGAAGACAACAATATGAAGTTTAACACCGAGAAATTTCAGCTATTACGGTACGGAAAAAGAGGAGACCTAAAGTCCATGGAATATTATACCCCAAATGGACAGGAAATTCAGAGAAATTCCAGAGCAAAACATTTAGGGGTTGTAATGACAGATGATGCGAAATTTGAAACACAAAATAAGATAGCAGTAAACAGAGCAAAGAGAATAACGGGTCAGATATTGAGAACCTTTAAACGAAGGGATAGGAATGTAATAATTCCTTTACTGAAAACCCTGATAATACCCAAATTGGAATACTGCTCGGTCCTAACATCCCCATATAAAAAAGAAGACATTAGACAGCTGGAAGGGATCCAAAGAAGCTTCACAGCCAAGATTAATGGGTGCAAAGAACTAAATTACTGGGAAAGGTTACGAGAACTAGACCTATATTCACTGGAAGGAGAAGAGAGAGATACACCATTATTTACACTTGGAAAATAATGGAGAAACTAGTCCCTAATCTTACTCTGAATCCCATAACCCCCCAAACAACGGTGGAAAGTAGAAGCGGTAGACTGTGTCGTATTCCCAAATTGAAGGCGAGACAGGGAACATCCTTAACCCTGAAAGAAAATAGTTTTGTAGTGAGAGGACCAAAACTGTTTAATCAGTTGCCCAAAAACCTAAGAAACACGAAGGGAGTTGTAGTGGAAATCTTCAAAAGAAGACTAGACGCCTGGCTCATAACGATCCCCGATGAGCCGGGCGTACCTGGCTATGTGAGGTGGAGAGCGCAAGAATCCAACTCACTACTTCACCAGGCCAACTCGAGAGGAGGGGCGACAAGCTTGACCTTCGCGAAATGAGAAATCATCGCGCGGAAGCTTTGTAAGGTAAGGTAAGGTTATATATATATATATATATATATATAAATAATAATAATAATAAATTAAGAAGCCGCCCATTATATATATATATATATATATATATATATATATGTGTGTGTGTGTGTGTGTGTGTGGCCTTTCTTTATGTCGGCTCGGAGAATTCATTACTTTTACATAATTTTAAAAATACCTCAAGCTTTTCTTTCTCAACCAATCACTTGAATACAAAACATCTTTATTGCAAATCATTTCCAATCCATAACACTTAATTTAATATGCAAATACAATCTCTGCTACATTACAGAAATAAAGCATTATACACCAGCAGTTGTCTGGACCAAAACTGCCATATAGGTCGAAAGGTGCACAGTATCTGAGGACAGGACACTGTATAGTAATGCATTAGAGCCGTTTTTTACCCTAACTTTTAGTTAACTTTTGGTTAGCTTCCGCCCGAATTGTTCATTCTGACGAAGGTCAAGCTTTTCACTCCACCTTAGACCTACAGTTTAACGTGGAATCCGAACCACGCCCCATCAGCAGCCCAGCGTCTTAACCACTAGGCCACCTAGGGTACCCATTTATCTACCAACCACTTTATTTATTGTGTGGAAGGATGAACAGCTGGGTTTTGCTGCGCGACGGCTGCCGTCGGGTCTCGAACCCGGGGCCGATGGATTCGTAGTCAGCGACGCTAACCACTACACCACCAAGCAATGAAATTATGTATATTCTTTCAGACTGACATGGAATTTTTCATATTTCTCAAAATCCCTCTTAGACAATGCGTGCCGAGTTGTTTAATTAACTACTCATTACAAATTATCTTTTTTATACGTCTATGAAAGTAATTACTCGTAAAATTAAAAGTTTTATTATAGATTAGCTTACCCCATAATAATAATAATAATAATAATAGCTTAATTCCCAAGGTTTAGTAATTAGTTTTGACAGCAATTACCATTAATTAATTATGGTTTTCACTGCGGTACAGTCATTATGGTTGCACGATATACTCATTCTTTTGCAGTCGGAAAATGTATGTGGGAACTCGCGTGGACACCCGACAGAAATTACTGACGTACACTTCTCCCATGGAACCCACCCTCTACGTTGTCGTTTTCATCATGATGGCGATTCTCGTGTTTACACTTATTTTAATATCGAAAATTCAGCAGAAGTTTATTCCTCATGGATGCGGAAAGGACATAATTCCTACTGGTGTGGCAGTTTGGTACATGTTATCGGCTCTCCTCCAGCAAGGTGTGAATCACTGCGCCTTAAAGGCGTTCGTTACAGAATATTTGTTATGGGGATAGTAAATGAACAAAGATTGATCTATCATGAAACCAAGTTCGTCAGTTTGCACACATTCCTATTATGTTATGTGTACAAATGACTGTAGTTTAGAAAGAATAATTTATCACTTTTATTTAGATGTATTTCATAGTATGACAATGGCACACTGATTAATTATTAAGACAATGACATAAATTACATGAAAACTAAAACAAGGTATGCTTAAACTATGCGTACAAACGTTTTTATTTGACAATTTACTTTAAATATGAAAGGTAACTCTCATTACCTCAAATTTGGCAGTTCTTAAGAGGTAGTGCTTAAAATTCTATGTCCTTACTGGAAAAATGGATCACGGCCCCAAGCCTCAATTACCAAATAATACCTTCGTTAAAACTAACGAAAATATCACGACTTAACCAATCGTCAAGGGCGTACAGTTGACCTAACCGGGCATTCAATTTAATTTATTATTATATTTGGTACTGTAAAGCAAAAAGAAGAATACATGGGGGCCCTGATCTTCAGGTGATCCGAAAACTTAGTATTTGTAATCTCTTTGTAATGTCTTTTGAACTATAAACAATTTGAAATTTAATATATGTACAGGGTGTACATAAAGTCAGGATCTATTTTTGTGAAGCACTTGGAAATTATATGGAATTCAATCATAAAATGATAAAGTGGTAACATTTATTAAATAATTAAGAGTAGGATTCAACGTGACGCCCATCAGTATCCCTGCACAGCTCAAATCGTTCCGCAGCATTTCTAAACACATTCTGGAGCATTTGCGGGGTTATGTTATATGCAGCAGTTCGTATACGTGTAAGTAAGTTTTCAAGACTCGTAATCTTCGTCTGATAGACGTGCGATTTGATAAAACCCCATGCAAAGAAATCTAAAGGGGTTAAATCTGGTGATCTCGCTGGCCAAGGTCTGTTGCTTCCGCGTCCGATCCAGCGATTTGGAAAACGTCCATTTAGATAATCCTGAACAATTTTGGCATAGTGACAAGGAGCACCATCATGTTGATAGACGACGGGGATAGGATTGTTAGTACCGTCGTCTATCAACATGATGGTGCTCCTTGTCACTATGCCAAAATTGTTCAGGATTATTTAAATGGACGTTTTCCAAATCGCTGGATCGGACGCGGAAGCAACAGACCTTGGCCAGCGAGATCACCAGATTTAACCCCTTTAGATTTCTTTGCATGGGGCTTTATCAAATCGCACGTCTATCAGACGAAGATTACGAGTCTTGAAAACTTACGTACACGTATACGAACTGCTGCAGATAACATAACCCCGCAAATGCTCCAGAATGTGTTTAGAAATGCTGCGGAACGATTTGAGCTGTGCAGGGATACTGATGGGCGTCACGTCGAATCCTACTCATAATTATTTAATAAATGTTACCACTTTATCATTTTATGATTGAATTCCATATAATTTCCAAGTGCTTCACAAAAATAGATCCTGACTTTATGTACACCCTGTATAAAAAGTAGAACTATTGCAATACATAATTAAACATTATTACTAGGGCCGACCCAATTTTAACCTAAAAAATTGAAATTATTAACTTTATTCTTACCAATTATTAACTTTATTTAACCTAAAAAATTCGGATCACCTGAAGATCAGGGCCCCCACCTTCTTTAGTTAGCTTTCTAAAGCTAACTAACGAAAATATCACGACCTAACCTAACAAATCGTCAAGGGCGTACAGTTGACCTAACGACTGGTTAGGTTAGGTCGTCACCGGATTTCGAACCTGGGGCCGGTGGACTCATAGTCAGCGATGCTAACTACAACACCAACGAGGCGAATGAAAACAATTGTTTACAAAAATTATTTGAAGTCGTTTTATTTTACTTTTGAAGCAATCATCATTATATAAAATTTTCATCAGAAGTCTTCGGTTTGAGGTTAATCTGACTCTTTGTCGATACAATTAGCAGTTTAGTATTTTATGACTTCGAGAGACGGTGTAAATTCTTCCGTCTTTTCTTCATGAAAATAATTGGAAAACGACAAGGTCGGAGGCGGGATAATCTCATCCAGACCCTCCGTGATCCTTCAATGGAAAATTTTGCAATAAACGTTTTGAAAGTGTCTCAGCATTGAGAATGATGGGTATGACACAACTCTGCGAGACAGAGTAAAGGTTTCGCTGGTCAGTAATTGGAGTTTTTCGCTTTAAGCGATGAATCACTAGATAGATTTTCACGGAGGACAGAACAGTTTCTCTTCGTAATTATATAGTTCTAACTCTTTATTAATCTTAACTTAAAAGATAAAACATTCCTCAGGGACACCAAGTTGCCCCACGACCCTGAGTACGAGGATGGTATTTTGGTACGGCTTCATGTTCTCTCTCGTCGTATATACCTCCTACGCGGCGACTCTCGTGGCGCACTTGGCGATTGTCCGTCCCGTGCCACTTCCCTTCAACGACTTCTACGGACTCGTTCGCCAAAGTGGTTGGGACGCTGGAAACGTCAGATACGACCTCTTTGAAGTTATAGCTTCGGTTGGTTGCCTTTTTGTACCCAATTTGTTCATTCGAAATTAATTAAAAGAAAATACGCAAATTCTTTACTGTGTCAATTTTCGAAAAATAATTAAAAATCAAGGGATTCATTTACGTTCCTAAAACTTGGCACGATCATTGTGGAAAGATGGAAACACTTTTATAGGCACACAATATATACTCAAAGCGTCTTCTCTACAAAAATTAATTAACGAATCCAGAAAGTGTAATTTCTTATCAATAGTTTTCAGTGTTTCGGTAGAAATAGGGCGGGTTTTAGAGCTTCCAATGTCCTGGTATTTTCTTTGAAAACTGTATAATATATATATATATATATATATCAAAGCTGGGCACTTGCGTTTTTTTTGCGGTACTGCGGTACTGCGGTACTACCGCACTACCAAACCGGTACCGCATAACGCAGTACCGCAAAGGATCGCTGAAAGTACAGGCTGTACTTTCAGCGATCCTTTGCGGTACTGCGTTATGCGGTACCGGTTTGGTAGTGCGGTAGTACCGCAGTACCGCAGTACCGCAAAAAAAAACGCAAGTGCCCAGCTTTGATATATATATATATATATATATATATATATATATAAAATCTTCTCAATCAAAGAAATTGAAAACAAATATTAACTGGAATTCACCTCGGGAGAAATCAAATTTACTATTTTAATATCCACCTGTTTTGGATGGTCTCAAAATCGTAATCAATTAAATTTATGATTCACTCTTATAGGGTTTTAATGGCTATTGAGTCAGTGTTGTTAAGCTTTTCTAGCAATATTTAAAAATATATGTATTTTCATATGAAAATTGTTTTCATTGCAATAAGCAACCATATTTTTCCCCCATCATCCACCACAGTAAGACTATTTCAGTAATTTAAACAATAGTGTCATCTCCAATTTAAAATGTTAATTAACTAAAAAATATTCGCTTCACTACATTCATTTATTTACCTACAGCAAACCTGCGCGGGAGATCCGAAGGAAGAGTGTAGAATTCTTCAAGAAGTCTGGCATAAAGTCATAATGAGAAGCGAAGACAACCTTGTTACTACTTACCTCGAAGGCTTAGAAAAGGCTAGAGAAAGTAGGAGACCTTACTTTATATTAGTTTAATCTTTTACTTTCATACTTTATAGGAAGAAAATTAAAAATTTTATTTCATTTTCCCTCATTTTCATTTTGTTTATAATATATTCATGACTTGTTTCATTGAAGAATGTAAATCCAATCTTATCTTTTCATTCAACCAAATACGTTGTATTCCTACATCGAATATCGATTGCCTTCAATCCTTTTATTGAAATTGAAATTAAAACTGAATTGAAATTGAATTGAAACTGAAAATTTTAATGGCAGATGAAAACAAAATAACTCCCAACCTACAGTTAGTAAATAATGATAACTAAAACCAAAAATAGGACTTAAAAAGAAGTAAAAAAAATTAAAAACTGTAGTGGCGTATTTAGCATTAAATTATTAACTAGATTATAATTAAAAAAACCTCTGATCTTTTAAAGAGAACTACGTGTTTATTGGCGTAGATGTGACCACAAACAACTACATCAAACAGCTTCCTCCGTCCATTGCGTGTGGCATAAAGGAGCTTCCCACACAATACATCACGGGAGGCATTGGCATTGGCGTTCAACATAATTCTCCTTTTCTTCCAATCTTTGATGAGAGGTATCCTCATGTCCGCCGTGTTTCTTTCAATTCCAATTCTTTAATGATGGTTAATGAACTAAGCGTACCCATAGAGAAGCTCTCAGCTACACCCTGCAGAGTACGGCTCAAAAGGAGCTAGTACACAAACTTTTAAGATGTTGTATAGATGTATTTTTGTTTGAGGACTACATCAAATAAAATACATAATGGTAGAATACAAATTCAGCTAATTTTCAACTGAATATATTTATGTGAACTATATTAATTGAAAGAACGCGAAATAATTAACAATTTTCTACATTAATTTACAAATTTCATTTTAGGGACTTTGAATTAAGTTCAAAAGAAGGTAAATAAAAATACTCGGTGTTTACAGAGATAATTTGATCCATTCAACTCCTCAAGTTTACAGAATTTAAAAGAAATGGGTATTATGGAGAAACTTGTAAGGAAATGGCTGAAGGTTGAAATTAACTGCGAGTCAGATCCTATCGTGGTCGCGGATCTCATCGACGTTGGTTCTTTGTTCACTCTTCTGATATTAGGAATAGCCGGATCTGCTTTTCTGTTGTGTCTCGAGCGCTTGGTAAGGCTCTAATCTCAAGCTTAAAATAATATATTGATGTATGTTCCCATGATTTGCCAAAGAAACCTCAAAAATAAACCGGATGTGAACTACATGCATTCGAATGAAAGGTCGTCACAGTAATCGAAAATGTCTACGACAAATATATAAAATTGTCTCGTGCAGATTCTGTCATTTAGCGTTAATTTATAATAATATAATAAGCGATATTTCTTATACTTCTTTACTAGCTTAAACTTATTGTGAACTTATTGCAATATGCAGTCTTTGCCAACAGATTTGCATCACCCTATAACTCAAAATACATCAGTAGCAATCTCTGTTAATACTCCTCTCATTCCAAAAACGTCTAAGGTGATACAAAACGTTTGGCCAAAGGTGTAGGCTTCAAATTTAGTAGAGAGAATATCATGGAATCCATTCAATTCGTTCTTCTTTTTTAAAGAATAAAAAAATGAAGAAAAGAAGTGAAGTTGAATGTAATTCACCCTAAAGGTCGACCATTCACGGATGAAGACTCAATCTATTAACCAACCACGCATGACTGAAGTCACCCAATAGTAAAACTGCAGCTTCCATAGAGTAAAAGTTGAATTAATCTTATTTCACCTTCACTACTGTATATTATCAATTGCATTAAAATATAATGTGTATCTTCTTATTTTCCTTTGCGAAACACCCATCCACTTTCGTGAATTATTCTTTTAAAGTTATCTGAAAGAGTGAGTTTTGAAATTACATTCACGTTATTCGTGTATGACACAACTGGTGCATTTTTTATACCTACTTGTGCACATTCAACCCCAAATTTCGCCGCAGAGACCTCGTTAATGACCGTCTTTCCTTGCATTACAAGTTAACAGAGTCAAGGTTGTTCACAGCCAGACTTGGGCGTTCGTCTACGTCAGATACGATACGCCTTATTTATAAAGGCTTTCGAATGTAAAAGCGTTGATTGACGTAACTTAATTACGGATTCTTAACCCAGTTTTTTAATTAAAATTTCCCTTTGAAATCTAGATATTAAAATGTTAACATTCTCTCTCTCTCTCTCTCTCTCTCTCTCTCTCTCTCTCTCTCTCTCTGAAGGAAAGGAAAGTTTACGCACTGTAGTCATTTATTTTGTTATTTATCCAGCAACTTAGAAGGAAACAGATGTTTGATGTAATCTTTTTTGAAGAAATGTTAATTGCACTTACGTATTATTAAGAAATGACAAAATATATTTATTTATATATAATATATATATATATGTGTGTGTGTATATATATGTATATATATATATGTATATATACGTATATGAGAACTTACTATATGAATATCTAAATGTACATATACAAATATATAGATATTTTAATATACTTCACCGACTATATGTAAATAGCCTTTATAGTTTTATGAGCATTTTTATAATCTATATTAAGGTGTTTTTCTTATATTTAAATAAATAATATTTTATTTTTAAAAAATTTATCTAAAAAATAAAGTTTAATACAGTAATGGCTGTATATTATAATGAAGAATGATGAAATACAAGAAACAGGAACTACTTTTCGACTTTTTTTTTCTCGCCGGGCCGCGAAAATTATGTTTTTTTGTGTTTTGTTTTTTTTATAGAAGACCTCTAGTAAAATTAAGATTCCTTTTTAGAAGATGTTTGTTGACTTTTACTTAACTCTGCGTATGATGTGAAAAGAGTTTTAATAAGAGAATAGAGCTTGTGTTTTCGGCGGAGGAGTACAAAATTTATACGAGGGAATGACGTAAGAGGAGGACGTGGAAGAATTTCAAAATGGCGGATGCCTAACCATTCATCATCGCCAAAAATTCTGGAACAAAAAAAAAGGCAAATTCGTCAGAAAGTATTACAAATACAATTATTACTGCACTATTATTATTATTATTATTATTATTATTATTATTATTAAATGATGATAAATAATATGCATAAATCCTCACTCATTTTAGTTCGGGATTGATCACTGTGATCAGGCAGTTCATTAGACGCTTATGCATACATACAAGCAATTAAAAAAGACTTTTCCTTTTCCAAACATTCATGCGAAAATAATTGCAATTCAAAAGAAGGGAAGGATTTTGATGGGGGGGGGGGGGGGGGGGGGTAATTAACGATTTGTGCGCTTCTGCATTATAATTTGTTTTTACTGCTTCATCTCAAAAAATATATAGGTATCATTATGTCTAATTCCTCGTGAATGTCAACATTTAAAATATTCCATAAAAAAGTAATTAATTATTATTTAGTTAATTAATTTTCTTTTAATCATTCCTATACAATAAAGGTAATTTGAGTTTTGAAATTTTATATTATTATATTTTTAAATAAAATTTTAACTTTGAAGTTAAATGTAACAGAGAAATTTTAATTTTAATTACTTTTGAACATTCGATTCAAAAAGTCTTGTTTTGAAAGTCCATGTTTCTTACCGATAAATATTTGGATAAAGAAACATGGAGTTACATGACAGGACCCTTTTCAACCGATTGTATAGTTTTGGAAAAACTTCTCTTATGAAAACGTAAAATTTCTAAAAAATATAAAACTTTACTGATGAATGAAGACTTTTTTTCCTTGAAATTTATTACTGTGACCTGAAAGGATAAAATTCCCCCCCCCCCCCCAAAAGGATATAACCAATAAGTAATCTTTTATGCTTTTTATAAACTTTATATTTCTAGGTGACTTTTTTTTCCCGAAACTATACTTAATTTAAGCAAAACTGTTTCGGGTTACTGACCATCAAAGTCGAGTGTTCCTGAACCGTCTTCATCAACTTCCTCAATGATTCCGTCGAGATCAGCCTCTGTGAGCTTGCTGTCGAGTTCCCTAAGAATTTCCTTCAAAACGCTTGTGGTAATGTAACCGTTTCCTGAGTTAAGCACAAGAGAATTAGTATAGCAATAAACGGAGTAGAAATTAATTTACTAAAATTCAAGAAATTCTTCAACGGTATCGAACTGGTGTCTTAATTTACAGTAGGCCCAATATTGCGTGAACCTAGAATTTTTTTCTGACAATTTGACATACTCTGTCATCATTATATTTAACATTTAATAAAAAAAAAAAAAACATTTGTCGTTATTAGCATCTTGCTCTGTGAGCATAAAAGGGATCAAGTAAAGATAATCCCTCCCAACAGAAAAAGGAGGGACTATCTTTACTTGATCATTTTTTGGGAGGGATCATCTTTACTTGGTAAAGTTGGTAATACCGCTTTACCGCAATACCGCAATACCGCTTTAATTAAAGTCTTTGGATCAAGTAAAGTTAAGCACCCCCAACCTTTTTTAGTTAGCTTTATAAGGCTAACTAACGAAAATATCACGACCTAACCTAACCACTCGTCAAGGGCGTACAGTTGACCTAACGATTGGTTAGGTTAAGTCGTGATATTTTCGTTAGTTAGCCTTATAAAGCTAACTAAAAAAGGTTGGGGGTGCTTATCTTTACTTGATCCATTGTAATAAATGAATTTTAATAAATTTTGTTTTCAAATAAATCATTTTTTAAAAAAAGATTCTCTTAATTTTTATCCTTATGTCAGACTGCTTCACTTTACTTTACTTTCTGGGAGGGATTATCTTTACTTGGTCATTTTTGGGAGGGATTTGCTTTACTAGTGTGACCTGGGAGGGATTATCTTTACTTGATCCCATAAAAGCTCAGTATCTTGAAATCGCCTTGTTTATGAGTACCGACACTTATTTAATAATAATGAATTGAAATATTTGACAAACACTGTCCCTATTTTTGTTTTTTGTTTGTTCATGAACCCTTAATTCAGTCGTAATAAAAAAAAGTCTAGGCTTTGAATCGTGGACTAGGAGTGACTAGGAGTGACACTGTACCTTTCTTTACTTTAACCTTCTCCATATAACAATTACTGACCAAGGAGAGAACTAAATTATTGCAGAGAATCTCACCTTCCTTATCGTAAATACGGAAAGCTTCCTTCAGTTCTGCCTTCAACGATTCCTCGTCTTCCTCAACCAAGAACTTTGCTGACAAATCGCAAAACTCTTCGAATTCCAACATTCCAGAACCTGTAAACAACTTGTAGTTTAATAGGAGTACAAATATTAATTAATACAACTTACAAAATATCAGAATTTTACGTATATAGCGCTACCATTTCTTCTTTGAAAAAGTATAAAATATCTTTCATTTTAATCGAATCAAAAATTTATATTATACGTGTGTAATGTAAGTTTGGATCTTTTCCGTTTCATGTACTGTTTCCGATTTTGTTGAAAATAAGATATTTAATGTAGATTTTTACGCTGATTTAAAAATGTAAGTCGTTTTTTGGGAAATAAGCGGTTCAAAAGTTAGATTACGTTAGATTAATTGAATACCCGGTTAGGTCAACTGTATGCCATTGACGATTGGTTAGGTTAAGTTGTGATATTTTCGTTAAAACTAACGAAAATATCACGACTTAACCTAACCAATCATGAAGGGCGTACAGTTGACCTAATCGGGCATTCAGTTAACCTAACCGGGTATTTAGTTGACCTAACCGGGCATTCAATTAACTTAACCGGACAGAAAAATAACGGTCGAAATCTATTCACACAAATGCTTAGTGACATAAGCCAATATTACTAAAGAATACAATAACTCTTGTATTACTTTTCCGTTGTATTGTTATAGTTTTTGACCTAATACAAAATTACAATAACAAACATAACTTTTGAACCGCTCATTTCTCCAATAGAAGACTTACAATTTTGAAATCAGCGTACAAATCTACATTAAATATCTTATTTTCAACAAATCAGAAACAGTACATGAAACGGAAAAAATCCGTAAGTTTTTACTTTAAATGCTCAACTTTCTAATTTATCAGAATTAAACTATTTATAGCTTTATTTTTTATCTTTGCCAGTTCTTCTTTAAAGAAATTTAAACGCTGCATGCAGGAATTGAGTCTAAAATACTTTGAAAAATTCGTGCATCCTCATATCAAAGGAAAGGTAATTATGATGAATAAAGTTCTTGAAAGTCACTTTGCATAAGATTAAGTCATTTAAGGCTTCTTCCTCATTAAAGGAACGGAGGTGGACTCCTCGCTTTCTTTCAGAGAAAACTCTTGAATCTTACGAATGACGCATAACTTATAGTTGTAGATTTTTCGTTTGGGAATTGTGCAGCCATTTATGTACAGTGTGATCTTTAAAAGTCTTATACAAACTCATTGGATAATTTTTGGTGATGTATACTATATCACTGCACTTCAGCAAAGAGGACTTTAACTTTGTCAGGTATGTATGTCATGTTTAAAAAGTATGGAGTAACAGCCAGTAAAAAATTGAATAAATGGAATATTTAAAGATAAGTGAATTCGTATATACACACCGCATGTGCAAACACGCACAATTAATTACTTTGTTATGAGATGAATGAAATAGCTAAAAATAAAATCCTCCTGGGAATACTAACCGTCTTCGTCGATGTCAGCGATGATAGACTGAAGTGAGGCGTCAGTGATCTTGATACCCATCATACGCAGGATGGTGGAGACAGTTTCTACGCTGATGGCTCCCTTCTTGTGGATATCGAAGGAGTCGAACGCCTTGCGCAGACCTGGAAGACAAAATGCAATGTTAAACAGTCTGATGACGTAATAAATTTTTAACTTAGGCTAATTACTCGTAAATGCTTGTTTTTGTACTGCATTTCCTTCATGTACTCGTATGGCCATTATCGCAACACCGCTACCAGTCGATCAACAAAGTTAGGGGACATTGGGTATGGATTATAGTTAGGTGGAGAACCGTTCTCCGCGTCCAGATAATGCAGCGATCCGTGATTCGAATCCCACGTAAAGCCGTAGTAGGTCACCTCCGTCACATGAACTTTACCGTTACAAGGGATGTTAAACAACTCCTAAAACGCACTTACAAATTATTTACATTTCTCAATGAATTATTTACTCGGCTTTGGAACATGTTAAAAAAGAATATTAACATTTTAATTGGCCCAAAATGCTATACAAGAACAAGATTCAAATTTTCAAAATAAAATGGACCAGATAACTAAACAGTCGAAAGAATCAACCCATCCAAATATAATTTAACTTAACCTAACTTAACCTAACCTGAACTAATTTATAAAGATTAGGTTAGGCTTAACTAAGTTTCATTAACTTATAAAACTTGATAAACAAACAGAGAAATAATCTTTGTTGCCAAATTATAAATGTCACTTTGGTTTTAACATAAAAATAAAACACTTTATTTATATTTTATCGCATTTTTGGCCATTTTATAAAACTTTCGTCGGCGACAATTTGGTTGGTTGATTCTTTCTCCTTTCGAGGAAATAAAGGGTTTTGCTCGTGTTCTACTATATAGGATATTTTTAAGGGATCGTTTAATGTTTATAGTTGCAAAATGAAACTTATTTTGTTCAACACACACACACACACACACATATATATATATATATACACATATATATACAGTATATTTTATTAATCGGTGCATTCATAGCTTAAGTGGAAATATGAAGAGTTAAACATCTTTTCACATAGAGCATCATCCCACCCATACGCCCATTTCAGGGTACGAGCAGCTCGCAGCAGCATTGCCAAGCAAATAACGTGGGGTTGGGGGGTCGTCAAAGTACTGACGAAATTTTCGTACGTGGTTTATGAGCATTGAAAGCAACAATGCTCTATGTTAGTCTAGTCCAGCGCTGTCCAACTTGCGGCCCGCGGGCCGCATGCGGGCCGCTGAATGGAATTTTGCCAAATTAATTTCTGAATTTTCTTCCCTATTTTGTCATTTCTAGTAGGGAGAACAACATTCAGCGGGTTCCTAAGTCGTATTAACCAACAGTGTATGATTATAGGCAACATCTTGGCCGCGCTTTATAGAAGTTGGACAGCACTGGTCTAGTCAAAAGAACACCATATCCGTATTAAATTTACTGCCATTTTCGTTAGTTTGTGTTGCAGACACCCACAGTTATTATCAATCCTGGTGCATGATTCTCCAGGAGCAAGATGCATCGGAAGTTTGTGTTTGCTCCCTAAGGCAACACAAATTTACTTGTATCAATCATAGTCATACTTTTAATATATAGGGTGGCGCAAAAGTCAGGAACCATAGGCAGATTTTAATAATTTGTGTTTTAATATGTGTTTTGTTCTTTTCAGATTTGTTGTTGAATAGATGAACGGGTGGAGATAGTTTTAATTTGTGCAAGGCGTGGTAACACACACCGATCAGTTGCTACTGCTTTTAATGACAAACACCCTGAGAGGCCGCCAGTTGTTCAGGCATCAGTTGGAAAACTGTTCACTCGCTTCAAAGAAACGGGACGTGTTCATGATCGGCTGCGTAGTGGCCGGCCAAAAAGTTCAACCGATGCAGCAACATCACTAACGGTACTCAATCACCCCGAAAACAGCCCACGTAAGTCCTTAAGAAAGTTATCCCAGGAAACGGGTGTCTCCAGAAGATCCATTCAACGAATTCTTACAACAAATCGTTTCCACCCCTACAAAGTCCAATTCGTTCAGGAACTGCACGGTGACGACACAGACCGTCGTGTAGAGTTCTGCCAGTGGTTTCTACAACATCGACAGCTACAACGAAGGATCATGTTCAGCGATGAAGCGATATTTCACTTCAGCGGTCGTGTCAATAGGCATAATGCACGCTATTGGGCCAATGAGAACCCCCACTGGATGGAGGAAGGACATGGGCAATTCGATCCATGAATTATGGTGTGGGCTGCGTTCCTGGGGGATCAGTTAATTGGTCCGTACTTTTTCGACAGCAATGTAACAGGTGAAACATATCTGCATATGCTGCAAACATTTCTAATGCCCATACTGGACGACATTTCATTGGCAGAACGGGCGGAGATGTGGTTTCAGCAGGATGGTGAACCACCACATTTCGCAACCATCGTCCGGAGCTCTTTAGATGAAACATTCCCAAGCAAGTGGATCGGACGGCGAGGGTCCGTCGAATGGCCACCTAGGTCTCCAGACCTCACGCTTCTTGACTTTTTCTTGCGGGGCCATCTCAAGTTGGTAGTCTATGCTGATCGACCCAGAACCATACGTTCTCTAAAGGATAAAATCACATCTGAGTGTGCCAAAATCAGTACCAATGTGTTAAGGAATGTTCAAACATCATGCATTCAACGCGTCAGAAAGTGTCTCCAAGTGGAAGGCCACCAATTCGAACATTTATTGTAATTTAATAAAATGTACCTATGGTTCCTGACTTTTGCGCCACCCTGTCCCTGTATATATATATATATATATATATATATATATATATATATATATATATATATAAGCAAACAACCACAAGGAAAAGGAAACACAAAGTCCGAGCGCTTTCGTGATATATTCACCTATTTTCTGTTCCTCCTTGATAATGTGAATATATCACGAAAGCGCTCGGACTTTGTGTTTCCTTTTCCTTGTGGTTGTTTGCTTATTAATAAGGTCACGTGTTATTTTGTGATTCTAGTGCATATATATATATATATATATATATATATATATATATATATATATATATATATATATATATATATATATATATTAGGGTGTTTCACGGCTGTGGTTGATGGATGAAGTGGAAGGAAGTTCAATCCACATTGATGCCCCTGTTCCTTTTGCCGAGGAAACTCGTCTGAACGGGTTTCAACCAGATCAGAACACGTTTAGAGGTCCCGAGATTTGACGCTTCAGATTGCTTAGGTATTTCTAATTTCAGCTGTTCTAGTGTTAGTCGACTGCCTTGCTTCCTGACGGAAGGGTGCACTGCTCTTTGTCCTTCATGTCAGTTGTCGAGTTTTGTCCTCGTTGTGTCTACCGTTGCGTATTTGTACTCTTTTCTAATTCGTATATTTCCTCATTGCAGATAAACATGGCAACTCGAAGCAAGAAAGAGGTTTGGCTCATCGGACACCCGAATAAGGAGATCCTGGGTAGCCGCCTGCTGACGAAGTTGCAAGTCTTGCAAAAGTGCTTCTTCCATCAAAAACAGGAAAACCTAGGACGGAGAAAATGTCTGAACCTCTGTTTGGATGCTGTGATGGTGTTCTGGAAAAGAGCAAGGATCCCTACTATGAGGCGGGACAGCGCCCTTGGGAAAATGGAAGCTCTGCTCCAGCGTTACGACAAGTTGGTGAAAAGCAGGAACAGATCCGAGGAGAGCTGTCGTGTTGCGGAGGACATTTTTCAAGGCGGAACTCAAGAACGAAATCCTCGATATTGGTCATTCCAATGACCTTTCTATGATGACAAACGAGGAAGACAAGCTCTTCTACAAGAGTCAGCAGGAGGACCCAACAGAGAGCAGTATGGGATCGGCAGACATGAAGCTGGCCCAAATGGAGAGTAGGAAAAGGCGTCGAGAGGAACAGCAGGAGGAGAGACGACACCGGGAATTCGAGCGGGCCAAGACGGTTACAGAAGCTGCTACTCTTGAAGACAGCTCCTCGTCCTCAGCGTCGCCATCTGCGGAAGATGATCCCTCCTTGGCAGCCTCCACGTCTGCTTCATGTCCTTCTCCGAGGAAGCGGTTGAGGAACCTCATCACTCAGGATGTGGCTGTCGCGTACGACCGGATGAACATTTCTTATCGTGATGCAGCGATGTCCTACGCCGTCGTCGCGCAATCCTTGGGGGACGATTTGAACGAGGTATCCATCTCCTCTTCCACAATGTATCGTGCTCGCCAGTCGCTTCGGAAGCAAGCAGCAGAGGCGTATCAAGAGGGAGAATTCTGTCCTGAGGAGCCCTTGGTGTTGCACTGGGACGGGAAAATGCTGCCTGAAATCACAGGTGACGGATCTGTGGACCGGATTGCTGTGCTGGTCACCGGGAACGGCCAGGAGAAGCTGCTTGGAGTTCCGAAAGTTCCAGCTGGCACGGGAGCGGAGACGGCACGCGTCTGCATTGATCTTGTGCGGGAACACGACCTGTCCGAACGAATCAAGGGGTTATCATTCGACACAACGGCATCGAACACCGGGATTCACGTGGGAGCCTGCGCCAAGATTGAGGAGGGTCTCGGGAAGCAACTTCTTTACCTAGCATGCAGGCACCATATGTACGAAATCGTCCTGGCCCAAGTCTTCCGGTCTTCGATGGGCCCCACCTCTGGGCCCGAGACTGGGATCTTCAAAAGATTCCAAGAGCAGTGGGGTTTCATCGACCGATCTCTTATCACCACTGCTATTGATTCAGATAGCTGCAGCATCGCTGGACCTCTTCAGGGTCTCAAGGACCGAACTGTCCTTGTCGTGAGGGAAGCTCTGGCTTCTGGTCAGCCGCGGGATGACTACCAAGAACTTCTTCAACTGGTTATCCTCTTTCTCGGGGAAGAGACTGTCGCCAATGTGCCACTGCGGAAGCCAGGAGCATACCACCATGCGCGGTGGATGGCGAAAGCCATTTACGGATTGAAGCTGGACCTCCTTCAGGACCAGTTCAGGATGACCGGGAGGGAGCTGAAAGGAGTCACAGAAATCTGCCTGTTCGCCTCCCTGGCCTACGCAAAGGCTTGGAGTCGTGCGACGAGAGCAGAGCAGGCCCCACGTGTGGATCTGGAATTCTTGCTGGACCTCGAAATACTGCAGGAAGATGCCGTGATCGTCGACGTCGCCAAGCAAGCGCAAGCGGCCATGAAACGACACCTCTGGTACTTCTCCGAGACGCTGGTCGGCTTGGCATTCTTCGATCAAGGGGTTCCTCAGGAAGAGAAACAAAGGATGCGAGAGAACCTCGCCAAGCCGGCATCGAGGAAAGCGTTGAAGCGTCTGGAGGGGAAGACCGTCCTCGGCTCCTTCAAAGGAAAGAAGATTTCGGATTTCATTACCTCGAGGACGAAGGATCTCTTCACCGCACTCGGGATCAACGGCGCCTTCGTCGAAAATCCCGCTTCGTCTTGGGAAAGCGACCCACACTACCAAGCAGGCCTAACTAGGGTCCGCGTCCTGGCTGTGGTGAACGACTCGGCTGAACGGGGGATCGCTCTCATCGAGAAATTCAATACTGCCCTAACAACGAAGGAAGAAGACAAACAGTACCTGCTGAAAGCAGTTTTCAAGAACAGGAAGGATTTTCCGAAGAAGCAGAAGGGGGAAATGATGAAGAAGTGATGAGTCTGTGCTCTCTGACGTAAGGCGTGATTTCTCGGGACCCCTTATTGTTGTCGAAGGAGTCTCATTTTTGGCCAAGAGTGATAAATATGTAAAACGAACACGGGCATCTATGTGGATTAAAAATATAATGTGGTTCTCATTTATGAAACATCCTAAATTATATATATATATATATATATATATAACCAAATTCAATTTCTAATGAATGAAAACAGCATTTCAAGCCATTTTTCAAACTTCAGAGAGTGATCATCAAATGAAAATGAATGAAAATAAATATGAAAAATCCATAAAGGATAAAGAAATATTTTTAATAAAAAAATCATTATCACGAAATTTGATCCTATTTTGTTTTTTGTTTTTTGTTTTTTTTAGCGTAGTTCATGCAACGACTTAATTCTTTTGGTTTTTGGCGCGCAGATTTCGCGCAATGATTAGTGATTATTATTTTGGGAAAAACTATTAGTTATCCGCTTTACTGATGACGTGCAATTAAATATAGTATTAAACATCGAATGTGGATATACTGTAAAAAACGTGGTATCCATTTCTATCACTGATTACGAGGGTAGTTTTAAAGGCCATAAACAGTATTATGATATATAGTATATAAGCTATGAGCATATATATTGTATCTGCGTATATACAGGGTGGCGCAAAAGTCAGAACACGTAAGGACTATGCTTTTTCACTGCAAATATATGAGGAAATGAGGAATCGCACGGAACATTTGAAAGGTTAAAAGGTGTGTATATATATATATATATATTTTTTTTTTTGCATTGAAAAGCATAGTTCCTGCGTGTCCTGAATTTTTGCGCTACCCTATGATAGTATGTGATCTATCAATATAAAATCTGTATAGCTCTCATCCTCATTTTGAAAGACAAATTTTCTCTTAAAATCTAATTTTAGCAACAATAATTTTCCAAAACTACTTATTATTATTATTATTATTATTATTATTAGAATATAATTTAAATTTCTTCGTTAACCACAAAGAAACTTTAGAAAAAATTAGAAATTTAAATTTTTAATTTAATATAAGTTGTTTAATTTGTCTTTTAATAATTTACTTTAACTTTTTCAAACAGAAAAAGGAAAAATAATTGCGTCAAATTAGTGTACCCTAATAATAATGATAATTCAGTTATGAGGGCCAGAAATTGGCACAGCGCTCAGGCCAGACGAATGGGACCCATTGCGCTGACTCCTTATTAAGCAGTAGCACCGGGAATGAACCCCCGATCTCACAGCCTTTAGTCGCTTTGAGGGAAACGCGCTATAGCGCTGGTATTATTATACCCTGTATATTGGCATAATACACATTTAGTCAGTCTTTGACTGTAAGGGATAAAATATCGTGTAAATCTATATTTATACAATAATAAGGGATAAAATATCGTGCAAATCTATATTTATACAATAATAAGGGATAAAATATCGTGTAAATCTATATTTATACAATAATAACAATATAATGAATGAAGAAGAGAAACTAATCCCACATTCGGTATTTTAATTAAAAGTTATTTTTTTATAATAAATTTTGTTTTTTTGTTTAAAAGAAATAACACAAAAGTCCTTTGTTATAAAATTTTAGGTCTTTCAAATTAATATTTGTATCAGGTCATCCCATAAGTACTGTCGTTTTTTACGATAGATTAAGTTTAAACTAGTCCTACTCGGTTTAAGCATAAATTTTCCGAAGGTTATGTCTAAGTGGAGATCTATCGTGTTTCGCTACATACTTTACAGACCTTGACCAGTGAAGACGTGTATTTTGCTTTATGTGAACTCCTCATAAACATGGCGGTATCAGAAGAGCATATCAGGCATATAATGCTTTACGAGTTCAAAAAAGGGAATAGTGCTACTGAGGCAACGCGAAACATTCAGGAAGTTTATGGCAACGATATTCTGCGTGTGAGGAAATGTCAAAGATGGTTTCAAAAGTTTAGGAATGGTGACTGCTGTTTGACAGATGCAGCACGCTCTGGGCGCCCTGCTGAGTTTGATGATGACCTACTGTTAGCCGCACTTGAAAAAGACTGTTCAACAACTGTCGAAGAATTGGCCCAGAAACTCAATTCATCCCCGTCCACCATCCATCGACATTTGCAACAACTCGGGAAAGTGCCTAAGTTAGGAAAATGGGTGCCACATGAATTGTCGGTCGACAATCTGAGGGTGCGGGTAAACATTAGTACAGCTCTTCATTCCCGTGAACTTCAAGATCCGTTTTTGCACCGTTTAGTGACTGGTGATGAAAAGTGGATACTGTACCAGAATGTTAAGCGCCGTCGACAGTGGGTTTGTGCCGGAGAACCAGCGACACCACAGCCAAACCAAATCTTCACCCTCGGGGTGTGCTTAGTGTTGGTGGGATAAAGGTGGGTAATACACTTTGAAACCTTACACACACAACCAAACAATCACCGCTCAAGTCTACTGTCAACAACTGGATCGATTGAACATGCACTAAAAGAAAAGAGACCTTCTTTGGTTAATCGGAAAGGAATCGTGTTCCACCACGACAACGCACGTCCTCATACCGCTCGGATCACTTCTGCAAAAATTGAGGAGCTTGGGTGGGAAAAACTTCCACATCCTCCATATTCTCCAGACCTTGCGCCTTCAGATTATCATCTCTTCAGGAGTCTGCAAAACTATCTTGACGAGAAACAGTATACTTCTTTAGATGACCTGCACACCAGTCTTTGTACGTTTTTTGCCTCAAAACCGCCTGAATTTTATAAACATGGCATTGAAAAGATTGTAGGACGTTGGCAGAGTGTCATTGATTCCGATGGAAAATGTATACTAGATTAAAAAGTTTCAGTTGAGTTTTTTTTGTCTTTCAAATTCCGATCTAAAAAACGACATTACTTATGGGATGACCTGATAGAAGATACATTATATAGGCTTAAATAAAAGGATTGTACATTCACACAAAAAATGAGATGACCCTCTACAACAGTGGTCCGCAACCTTTTTCTCACTCGTGGACCTATAGAAGAATATTGATTATTATTATTAAGGACCCCTTAGCGAAAATAAATTGTATATTCTAATTTTGTGTGAATTAGAATATATCCCTCGTCTTCTGCGGACCCCTGAAACTCATTCACGGACCCCAGGTTGCGGACCACTGCTTTACAACCACCTTCGAAACTATTTTTATTTTAAATAAGTATTATTTTAAATAACTATTATTTTAAATAACTATTTCTATACGTGAGCTACAATAACGCAATATTTTTTAATGTCAATAAAGTATATACACTTTAGAATTTCTTTTAATGGAAAACAAATACGATCGCCATATTGACCTCAATAATCTCATTCAATCTTGCTTTGAAATTTTTTGAACGGTTCGTGTGCTAAAAATAGGTTCTGCACTTCCATTTATTTTGCAGCTGTGATTTCATTTTGTAGCTGATAGATAGAGGGTCCTTCGATTATTCCTGTAGACTTTGTCACGTAAATGATTTTACAAAAAAATAATTACAAAGATTAAGGTCAGGGGAGTATGGGAATCTAGGCCAACTGTACCCAAATATCTAGGCAAACTGTACCAAAATTTTCAGAACGAATTGTTCAAAATTTCAGAGCGCGTTTAAATTAAACTAAAAATCAGTGTTCGCCATATTGAAAATATTTCTCATCAAAAAAAATAAATAAAAAATTGTATACTTTATTGGCACAAGAAATGTCTATATACAGAAATACGAATACATTAAAAAAATAGTTATTAAAAACTAGAAACTAAAAATAGTTAGTATTTTCTTGAACGCCCTACCCTGTGTGTGTGTATATTCGTAATCATTTTAACAGTTTTACATATGTGCAATTAGATAATTTCGTCTAACTTAACTGAAGACTATGAAATACCATAAGTTTTTATAACTTTAAAACTAACTATACATAATTATATACAAAGCTATAAATTTTTTTATATACGTTCTGTCACTCAGCTAAAAATAACGGAATAAATTCTTCGTAAAATAATTTATTTCTTTAATTAAAAATAACGATTAAAAATAACGTTTAAATAGTTTAAATAATTGAAATTTGGGCATTAAGAACTTGACCAAAAAACCTAAAAAAAACACTTGACCTAAAAAAAAGACGTCTTTATAGGACCATAATATGTCTCGTTGCGTGATTATTGTACAAAAGATCTTGAGATTATTGCATCTTGATATTACTGCATTTTCAGGGTTTTCTTATTGTACAAAATTGATTTTTTTTTTTGTAGTAAACGGAATATATATTATAATATATATATATATATATATATTAAAAAGCCGAAGACTAATTTCTATTTAATTCTAATCGCTCCACAGGTGTTTCTTGTCATATCCGTGATTATTTAAAGGGTGAGCGAAGAAAACCTTATATATGCGCTGGTAAACTAAGTGCCACATTAACTGTTGCATTGGAAAATATGGCACCATCCCAATACTAGTGCCTCGACAATAAACAAAGCCTTTAGCAAATTCCTAACATGTAGAATCTAAGTTAATATGTTAAAATATATTATGTACTTTATTCCTTAACGGTAGCTATAGAGCTTTTCCCTATATACCCTTAACCCGAGAAGGCCAATGTGAGACCGCACACATAGAGACTAGTGTAAGTTCTACGTAACCCTATAATAAAGGACATGATTTCCAGTAAAACAAATGTACTTTTATCGTAATAGGCCACGATGGCTTTCTTGGGTTAACATAAAATTTCAGTTTTATTCTGTCCTTTACAAATACTGTATGCCGATAATAGTGAGAGAATAGTCCTATTAAATTTTGTAGGATAAGTGTTTATTACTTTTGGACTACATTACAAGCAATACAGAACGTACCGAAAGACAAGCTTGAGACATAAAGCTACATTCTAAAAACTATTTTCACTCAAATTTGTGTCAAATAAGCTCGGACCAATTACGTAGCCAAGAATTTTCATTACTTTTGCGTAATTCTTTAAAAAATAAAAATTCTTATTTTCAAAACAAGGTTTTTACATGTATATAAAGTACAGGGTGTCCCGTAAGTCTGGACCCATAGGGAAAAATAATAAAATTACAAAATAGTCCAAAAATTTATTACATAATCTGTTCAAAGTGTCCGCCGTTGTGTCGCACACATAGTTGAAGACGTAATCTCCACTGCGACAGCACTTTCTGAATCACAGTCGCAGAAATTTCTTGACACGCCTCCACAATGCGTGCTTTAAGGTGGAAAATGTTCTGAAGTTTGACCTCGTACACTTTGGCTTTCAAGTGGCCCCACAAATAAAACTCCAGCGGAGTAAGATCATAATAAAAAAATAATAAAAATAATAATAAAAATAATAAAAAAATATATTATAAATAAATTTTTGGACTATTTTGTAATTTTATTATTTTTCCCTATGGGTCCAGACTTACGGGACACCCTGTATATATAGTTTATAGGTTAAATCTCATTTCACACCAATTTGGATTAAAATAACGGTAGTTTCTAGACCGTATCTTAAAAGGTTTTCAAAATGTTCTGAACACAGATGTTCTCTAAAACCTTAATTACATAATACATTTCCATTGAAAACAAAAAAAAAAATGACATAAGAAGTACAAACTTACATTATATAGCAAATAAGATCTGAATTTATTTAAATTTATTGAATTAACTCGATTACATTCATCAATAATGAAGACTTGAGAGTTTGGTAGAATACATTTTACAGCTCCCTTCTGAGAATCCATTGCAAAATAAGAAGAATTGAAAGCCTCGCGTGCGGTATACGAATTATGAATGACTCGTAGTTTATAATTGTAATGTTGTAGTAATTCGTGAAGTCATTTCAGGATTTTAGTCTTTTATTTAAATGAAGGGAAATTTTTCATATTTCTCATGAATTGAATTAAAAATGTAAACCAATTTTTTACTTACAAAACAAACAGTTACTCGATGTGGGCAAAATTGTCACTATTAAGGTAACAGATAGTTATAGTTTCGTTGGTACGATATTCATATTTTCGTATACATTCATTAACTTCCTCATTTAAAATCTAAAATTATTGAAGTTGTACCAATATTGTTGATGTTTCTAAATTATTTCGTTATAAAGTATTCACTAACATTTTTTATCATTAAAGAAATAAATTCAAAACTTCATATCGTAACTCTGGACCTTGATTTCGGCTCTCTCCTTTTCCTTTTACTGAGGAAAGAGGGCATTTTTGCTTGCGTTCGCCATTGGCACCTCCTTCCTGCCTTAAAAAGGACCTCTAACTTCTCTGTCATCGTTAACAAATAATCTTAGAGTTTATTCCGAGTAAACCCACACTAAAGTAATCGATATTCGACGTGAGTCTATTTATTTCCTAACTAAGATGAGACGAGAAACATTAATAAAAATTAACCACTGATTTCAGGATCAATTATATAAAAAGATACGTAAGGAAAGTGGTCTTTCGTCTAAACCACTGGTTTGCAAACTTTTTCAGTCGAGCTCACCCCGTACCCCATACCCCAACCCTCCTTGGATAAGCAAACAAATTAGCGTGACCACCTTCCTTCTAATAATATAATTGGTAAACAATTTCAGTGAAAGACAATTTCATTAAAAAAAATGTCTAAAATTTTTTAGGTTATAAAAAAAACAAAGTTTGTTGTGATTTCTCTTTAGTTATCCTTTAATACTAATTACCTTTCATGAATTTGGACTTTGATTACACTGTACAACAAATTTTCGTTCAGAAAAAAAACGGGAATAACATTCGGTCATTCTTAATATTTCGAGTGTGCTGATTCCAAATCTGAAAATAGTTTTTTTCTATCACGTCACGTTTTTTTGTAATGACTGCTTAAAATCTTCATACCAAAAAATAAGAATATATTGATAAATAGATAGGCTTTATCATATGGAACAGTTTAATTATTGCTATACTTCAACATATATGCACAAAATTAACATAAAACTCTCGTATTATACTGTTTTCAACTCATTATTTGTATTTATGCTGGCGTTTGTGTGATGCTTCTGGTTGGTCAACTTTAAATTCCAGCAGAAATCGGCCAGCACAGCAGGACTCCACTTCCTTTTGTATCGGCTCTCCATTGTGGCTATATACTGGTGGAGTCTCTCCCCGTGTTCGTCGCTAACAGCAGATGCGTTTTCCGGAAAGAATGAGAGATGTGAATGCAAAAAATGAATTTTCAATGACATCTTACATGCGAGACGTTGGTATGAGTTGATAAGTTGATTCACAAGTGCAGCATAGTTGTCGTATCTAGTCTTTCCTAGTAGACCGCTGCACACGTTTTTGAATGCACTCCAGGCTGTCAACTCAACCTCATCCATCACCGTTTCAAAGTGTTCGTCTAGCATGAATTGGCGAATTTGAGGGCGGACGAATATGCCTTCTTTAATCTTGGCATCACTTATTTTTTGGATTTTTTCCTTTAGATATTTGAAGGCAGGCTTATCCTGTTTCAACGCCTTTGCAAATTGTTTCATCAGCCCTAATTTTATGTGAAGTGGCGGCAAGATAACCTTTTCCTTTCGTACTAGTGGTTCGTGAATAACATTGTGAGATCCAGGTGAGGAATTGTCTCGCGGCGGCCATACTGAGCGTGTGTAGTGTTCAGACCTTGCTCGGCTATCCCACTTGCATAGAAAACACATGTATTTCGTATAGCCAGTTTGCAATCCATTGAGAATAGCCACAATCTTCAAATCTGCGCAGATAAGCCATTCATGTTCATTGTATTTTATACAGTCCAGAATAAAAGCAACATTGCCATACGTTTCTCTCAAGACGACTGAATGAGCGATCGGAACAGAAGGCATTGTGTTCCCATTGTGTAGCAGTACACCCTTAACACTGTACAGAGATGCATCAATGAACAATCTCCACTGATTCGGTTCATAGCACAAACCCAGAGCATCGAACAGACCATGTATATCAATGCAATAACAAAAATTGTTCTTCATTGTGAAATATTCCTGCAAATCCAAGGAGCGCTTTCGGAATGCTGTAATTCGTACGTCTTCCGCCAGCAGATTCCATTCTTGTAGACGTGAGGCCAGCAGTTCACTTTGTTGCTTGGTAAGTATTAAATCACGGACCAAATCATTGAGTTCAGGCTGCGTGATGAGATGTTGTTCTTTCTTGGACTCGACTTGAGCTTCATAGCATTCGCCGTCTGATTCCGATTTGTCAGAGTCTGTGTTATCGGTCGGCATTTCAGCTGGAGGACGAGGGATGGGTATATCTGTAGAATGTTCCACAGGACGCATAGCAGAAAGGAAGATTTGGGTAGACTATAGACTTTTTCCCTTTTCTGTTGCAACCTGTAATGTGAGACAATAGACATTGTTGACTACTTAAGATAGCATAATTGTGTAATACATTATGCAGAGCAGGATATGCTAAAATGTGCTAAGAACACCAAATTTGACGTATATTCAGAAAAATAAAAGATTCAAACCTGTGATGTTCGTTAAGCAGAAATAGCAATCAGTTGAATGGTGCAGCGGCTCTCTCCATACCACTGGGACACCGAATCCCAGACCAGGACCGGTGCCTTTGAACCATGCAGATAACGAGCTTGTACATCTCACACAGCAGATATGAGGCGCCCAGTGCTTCTCCTGATCACCAACTTTGCATGCGAAGTATAATTCATAAAGCTTTTTCACATGAGAAGTCAACTTCCTTTTATACTGTTTTAACGTTAATGTCCCACAAATATAACAAAAACTGTCTGGCGAATTTTTGCGCTCTCTAGGCATTGTAGCATAACATCAGTAAAAACCTGTAAAATAAGAAAATGATAGATCAATTTGCAATTTCACACAATATAGACGTTGTTGGTGAAATATACATAATTTGATAGCTGTTATTCAATAATACTCACATTTATAGCACCGATTTATGATAAAATATGGCTGACAATTTTGTTTTAAATGATTAATGAAAGAAATTTTTCGTAAAATCAAAGTGGAAACAGAGCCGAACACTACCACCACAGCATATGCATGACTGAACAAAATGTAAAAGATGCGTTCAGAGAACCAGTGGTTCTCAAAATGATACAATGAAATAGGGTCATTTTCATAAAATCGGTGGGTGATACAAATAAATGAGTGTTATTTTCGCAATCTACGCATATAATTAGCCATAAAAATAACGATTTAATTTCCGGTTTTTTTCACTGTTGTACAGCGAATTATAATAAAATACAATAAAAGTAATTGTTACGTAGCTAAGTTGTTTTTTTATTTGGGTAAATCAGAACCAAAAAAATAAATAAATAATAGTTAATACACAGCCTTAATAAACTATTTATAGGTCATTTATTTCATTTTAATTCCATGTCATTCACCCCCATTTTTTGTAATTGGTTGTAAATCTTCTCGCGTACCCCTATGATGACTATTCACGTCCCTCCTTTGGGGCCGTGTCCCACAATCTGCGCACCACTGGTCTAGGTATTACACCCAGGACCGAGAGTATGAAATTTGTATCACCATTTCCTGACCTAATAAAACATCCAAAAATAGACATTCGTCGAAATGGGTCTGGCCATTGTTCCCCCTTCTCGTACTTTCTACACACTTCTTCACATATATATTCTTTCATATAAGAAATAAACATATATAGATAGGTAGATAGATAGACAGATACACTTTCAGAATAATACAACATATATTACAACAGAAATAATTGTTTGTGCTTTGCTATTATTCCCTGTCCCTCTTGAACTTCAATATTTTCACTAATTTTGAGATGAGGCAAGAGCGTACGGTGACTTGCTCAATACTACTTGGAACAACACACACACACACACACACACACACACACATATATATATATATATATATATATATAATATATATATATATATATATATATATATTATAATGATTAAAAGAGTGTTTTTCCCGTATTTTAAACTGTTATTATTGACCTTATTAACCACGACCAATTGTTTCTCGAAACATGCTCTTCAGATAAACAATTCCTACCTTCGATCTGCTCCTTGTTTAGCGAGTCCTGAAAGAAAAGAGAATTCATTAGTGCAACTCAATCATAACAGTTTCTCTTCCTTAACATTAAGTATATATATATATATATATATATATATATATTATAATATATATATATATATACAATATATATATATAGATAGATAGATAGATAGATAGATACCATTTGGGGTGGAAAGAGGAGTGCCACGCATCGTAACATTCAGTGTCAGCTACCACGCGCTATTCGTCTGTACCGGGAAATGCGTTTAAAAATAAGTCATGCATGTAAACGAACACGGAAAAGGTTTAGACATTTATAAACGATTATTTTTACACACACACACACACACATACACACACACACACACATTCCAATTTTCAGTTTACGAATGGTTATTTTGCATATAACATTCACACATAGGTATATATATATAATATATATATATATATATATATATACACACAACCGATTCTAATTATTTGTTTACAAAAATTATTTAAGTTAATTGTAAATGCGCGGTTATTTACCATTTTTAAATGTCCTCTTTACAGTTTTGAGTTTTTTTACGCAAATATTTAAGTTACGTCTTTATGAAAAAAATATACGTGGGAAGAAAATTTAGTAAATGAGATGTTCTTTTAAAACAAAAGACTAATTTAACATTTAAGCTTTCATGTTAAAATGTTATTGTAAACAAAGGAAATAAATTATTAAATCTCTCTCTCTCTCTCTCTCTATCTCTCTCTGAAATCTATTTGTATATAGCTGTTCGACTTTTTACTAAAAGCAGTCTAGTAATTATTTTATTCTGAGAATTGATTTTTTTACTGCTTTTCACACTGAGTTTTTTTTTTTTACATAATTTATAACCTTCGTTCGTGCTTTGCTTTATTTAAAGATCGCGACTTTAATCCCGTTTATTTATTAAGATTCCATAAATCAAAATAAATTTATTTCGGAGCCATATATTATTAATATTATTATTATTATTATTATTATTATTATTATTAATGTCAATACTATATACATAATGAGTGCATTATAACATGGCTGTCAAATAGATGAATATATATATATATATATATATATATATATATATATATATATAACTGTTTTGTGTATATATGTCGTATAACTGTTGTTTAAAAGCCTCTGTTGACAAAATGAAATGGATTTGGGTTTCTTAAAGAATTCTCGACTCGGCTGTAAATTTTAGCTTCGTTCCTTTTATAACTGATTCCTAAACTACAAAATAATCCCTAAAAAGCAATTTAAATAAAGCTTTTACGTTCACATTTAAATAATTTTGTTCAGATTTCAAAACTGGTAATAAAAAAGCTATTGTTTTGCATTTATTTTTGGTGAGGCTTGTTTGAGAATGTGTGTGTGTGTGTGTGTGTGTGGTGTGTGTGTGTTTACTTTAGGAAAACATCAGATTCTAATTTAAAAGCTGTGACTTTAGGGCTATTTTTACATCCTGAAATTAATATGTTATGCTGAATATAAGGAATATACAGTATATACACAATTATATTACATACATTAGTATTAAATATTTGATGCTAAATTATGTAGTAAATAACAACATCGTTAATAACAAATATTTCATTATTTTCACCGTGGTTTTTTTTTTAATATCGAAGAAGAATTACGAAATTATTTTTTGCTCATTAATGATCTTCCTATATTATTATTATTATTATTATTATTATTATTATTATTTGCAGTAGTAGTAATCATATAATATAGTAGATAGTGCCACTTTATTCGTTATTATTAAAACTAGTTTCTTTGGCACTCTATGGAATATATTCATTTATATTATGGTATATCCTGGCAGTAGCCTTAAATTTGTAATTTTGATTAATAATTACACGAGACGCGAACCGCTTTGATGTCCTTATGTCGTCCCATACCTTCGCCTATTCCCGGATGTGAAACAACTATAATGCGAATGCGCCTTAAAGTTTCCCGCCCAAATTAGAAAAGGCGGGATCTTCCCTCGTTTCCCGCGCTATTTTGGCGACTCCATTGGTAGCGCCAGGTGTCTAAAAACAAAAATAGACGCCCACAATTGCGAGCGAAGTTTCTTGCCTCTGTTACACTTCTCACTTTTATCAAAATTGCTTACAAGTCTCTTTTTCGCTCCAACCTCTGCATTATTTACATTTGCGACCATCTACAGTATATAATTTTTTAAAAATACAGAACTATTCTGCATTGTAACTCATACTTTCCTGTCGTTCATTTTTTATGAGTCTTTGTTATCTCGTGTGTGTGTGTGTGTGTGTGAAAAACCTTTTTTTTTGTCAGTTCATTTTTACAAAATTAAATCTCTCTTCATTACAATTTGTAGCGATTAATATTTCTTAGTGGCACTTTTAAATATCCTTTAATTTTTTGGTCTATTTTCTTCTGTAACAAGACAGTAATGAGTTTGATTGATTGCACTCTCACAACAAAGCTGTATTTTTCACTCTTTTATGTGTAGCTTTTTCCTTTAGCTAAAAATGAAATAAAATGTTATTTACACGAATTAAAATCTAAGTTATTTCACGTTATTCAGTGATAAAATGTAGCAAAGATTTAGAGTTTTTACGAATATTCGAACGTAAGTCGTTTTTTATAAAGCTTCTGTACTTAAGGCATTTGTTCAACTTCTGTTTATAAATAATCCGCAAGTTCAATTGAGTGCATTAAATGAATTTGGGGTAAATGAGGCTGTTAAAATTAGGTTAAGAAAATTTATTAAGTTGTTCCGAACACGCATTTCACATAACGGTAACGGCGATAAAGAAACGTTTCGTTTCAGCCAAATTCTCAAATCTTTAGGCACTGATTTAGAGGAGTGCCAAGTTTAAACTTTTACTTAAACCAGCTGATTGTATAGATTAAGCTGGCATCGTAAGCAAAATTAGGAAGAGAACAACATATTTTTACACATAAATTGTACTTTTCATGTTAAAAGCGTACTATTCATGCTGTGATTATGTTTAAATGACAAGGCAAAAATTCTGTATTTGAAAAAAAGAAATTTGTCTGTCTACTGTAACTAGATAAGGGGTAAATTATAGTCTCTCTCTCTCACTCTCTCTTTATATATATATTGCTCTCTCTCTCTCTCTCTCTCTTTACACACACATATATATTATATATATATATATATATATATATATATATATACACACACTGACTTGTGTCATAACGAGTTAGAAATTTTAATATTTTAATTTGATCGATCAGACCCTTACAAAACGAAATTCAATCATGTTACATTGACCAAAATAAATCTAATATAAAAGACCAAACTTCTGTTGATAATACTGTCCGTTGTCACAATTGTATTGAATGCATTTGGGAAATTGAGAAAGAAGAGGGGAATCAAAATTATTCTTGAACTCAAAACGTTTCTTTCCTCAAAATGGCGTCTCAAAATCGTATCTAAAAATATAATTTCCTATTAAGGAGGCGCTCTCTTTTTTTTTTAAATCTATTTTTAGCGTGTTTTATTTAAAGTAATATAGAAGGTATTTTTTCATAAAAGATGTCAGTAAGTATCATAAATTATGCCGTAAGGAAAAAATAAAAAATTAAAAAAATTAAAAATAAAAATTAAGTTCCCCTTGAAAGAATTTAGTTTTATATTTAATTTTTAAGACGGTTCATGAACACGGAAATAAACACACACACACACGCACACACACACACACGCACGCACACACAGTCTTAACGACAATGTTCGCGAACTGCAAAAGGCTCCAATGACCCTCGTCACACAAACTTGATGAAAAAGAGACATTATGAAAATATAAAAAAAATTATAATTATTGCTTAAATAATTCCTTTTCGTCAAACGAATGTAAATGACTCGTTAAAGAACAAAACAGTTCGTTAATGTTTTTCGTAGTTAGTTAAACCTATTCACGATTTAGAATAAAAATCTTCACTAAAACTCGGTCATCACCGACAAAATGTATTAATTTCTTTATTCAGAGGTTCGTTTCAAAATGTTTTTAATTGACTTTAACGAGTGGACTGATCGCTTATTAATTATGAATATAATAATCCTGATAGATGGTATTTGGTACCATATAGATGGTATTTGTTACCATATAGATGGTATTTTAGTGTTTGTAATAACCCGCGTTATTTTGTGTTTAAATACAGGTAATGACAGTTGTTATGCGAAATTAAAATATATATACAGATAAACTTAATAAAATTGTAATAATGACCTAACAAGCGACAAAGCCGACTTAGTTCACTACCAATAGTCATGGTCTTACAATATTCAACCTTAATTAGTTAATAATAATAATAATAATAATAATATCTTTTCACGTAGTTAATTATTTGACTAATTATTAATTATTAAATAATATATGGGTCAGACGACCTAAATTCAAGCAAGAATCTCATTTTTTGTACCCAAATTTTCTAATTATTAAACCGATACTAATTTAAATATAAACAACTGAAAAAAAAAAAAAATCCGCAGTTGAAAGCCATCGATCACGAAAGTAACTTTGAGGATAAAAGTGGCGAGACACTTTTTTTTTCCCTAATTTACATTCTAACTTATGCCCACCATTGATCTGTTTCGGAATTCATCCTTGGGTATGAAGGGTATGAAATAAAGCAACTTTGTTAACACAAACTTCTTTCAAATGATATAGAGAAGTTAATTGAATTTTTTTTTTAAGTTGTTGGCAAGAAATTTGGTGGATTGGAGCAGCCTTGAAAATGGATTGGAGCAGCCTTACTTCAATGTTTATATTACACTGATCTAAAACTATATATATATATATATATATATATACTTAATTTGAAAGTTGTATTGATAAAAGGATTCAGCGTACGGTATATTAATTAATTAATTCTCTTTTGATGAAAATATTGAGCTTATTTTATTTAACTTCCTTTGAAACAACCGGGGGTTTTTTTGGTTGGGGTGCGGGGGTGGAGGGGGTGCGATAGCTTATTTTCAGGTTTGTCAAAACTTTTAATAAATAAATAAATATTAAATTTTTATCAAGTTAAATAATTTATTTGGCATAATCCAATTAATTTTTTAAGGGTTTATTTTAATAAACAATAATATATATATATATATATATATATATATATATACCTGATGTACATCTGAACTAAGTATAAAATGAAATCGAATGAACTATTTAATAAAAAAAAACAGGGTGGTCCAGATTAATTAATTTACAGTTTGTTTGTTTAAGTTTTGAAATTGTCATATATCGTACGACACTTCATCACTATTTCCTACTTTCATAGTTGGTAAATATGAGGAATTTTTTATTTTATTTATAGTATTTTTCTTCATTTTTATTCATTTTTCTTTACCCTCTTTTTTTATCTTCTTTCTTGGCATTCATTTTTATTTTTTCTTTGATTTTTCTGTTCTTAATCTTGTTTTTCTTTTTTTCTCTTATTCGTCTTTAGATTTCAGTTTTCTTTCCATTCTTCTTCTTCTTCTTCTTCTTATTATTATTATTATTTTCCCTTTTTCCCTTTTCTATTTCTCTCTTTCCCCTTTTATTCTTCTTATTTCGCTTTTGCCCCCCCCGGGGGTGAATATATCATTTTCCAATCACGAGATTTATTCGTTAAATGATTCGATTCAGTTCCATTTTGGCCGATTCTCGACACGCGAATATTCGCAGCTGTAATCATAAATACTAATTTGACATTTTTCCTTCAAAGAAATGCGATGGTACACGATAAAACCGAAAGTTAGACTCTAAAATTGTGTTTTACCCTCAATGCACAGATTCGCTTTTATTTTAGAGCTTTACACCAATTTGTTAAAGTTACCCTTGAAAATTACATAATTACGATACTCATGAAAGGATATTTATAACTTCAAGACAGAATCCAATTTAGTTACCCTTCACTTAATTCTGTATGAGTGTACTTTTTAATTTTCTGTAATTTATTTACCTATATCCGTAATCTATGTTTACAAAAATTGTTTCATTCTTTATAATATCTCGCTGAGTCAAAAATTATCGTGAGACATTATCGTGAGACTCTATTAAGAGAGTTTAGTGGTCTATATATATTCTTTATTACGTGTGTCAATATGTCCTGCGAGTAATTCACTGAGGAGTAATTAAATTTATAAAATTATATTTACAATTCATATATAAAATATAGATTGACTTCTGTGAATGTGAAAAGATATATGGGTTAATTTTATTATTACTATTTTCAGTAACATTTGTAAATAGAATACTTATATTTTATAAAATGTTAGCCATATATATATATATATCAACAGTAACTGTACCTCTTCATATTCTACAATTTTATAGATATTCTCAATTCCCTAATTCTAAATATGGCGTGATTTTATTTTTAGAGACCTCAAAATTTGGGGGCATTTCTATATTTAAGCCTGTATACAGTCTAGATTTAATAAGGTCAAATTATAATAATTTTAAAAACTGATAAGATTTAGAAAGAAACTAGAGATCAAATAGTGGGAGGGTAACTGAGCTAAAAAATAAAAATAATAATAATAATATAATTATATAAAAATTTTGGGCTCAAAATTTCTCCATTTATATTTTATCTCTTCGTTCAATTAAATATTCAAAATATAGACTATAAAAAAGATCCACAAGGCTGCACACAGAAAGGGGATCATTTGTCTTGAACGATTGAAGTTTTTACTCTAGCATATATATATATATATATATGAAGCTAATTAATCAGTCAATATTTTATTTATATTTGTTACACTGAAATGAATCTAAATTAAGAGAAATATTAAAAAAATTCAAACACACTTATAAATAAGTGATGAAACATCGAAGCTATACCAACACACTAAATAATCTCTATAAATTTATAGGTAATTATAAAAAAATAAAAAGTTGCTCAAAAGAAATGATGAAACTCCATAAACATTTTAGGATTTGTTCGTGCAAAGACGTTCTCATCGCCTACAAACGCTTAGTTGGTTTGATGGGTCTCTATAGTTTTGGAAGAAGGCCATGCCTAGCCTTTGAGGTGTAGACTAGGCCAGCACACGCTCAGCCACTGTTTATCCAAATGTCGTCAGGATTATTTATTTACACGAGTTTTTTAACACTTTCTTTCCTAAGCATATTTTAAAATTTCTATTTACAAAATTATTTTTATACATAGCTTTTTAAAGTATGAATCATATATAAATTATAATTTTGAAATACCAACTTAATTGGTATCAAAATAAAAGAAACTATAAATTTAGTCGTCTTATCTTCAGAATTTATAAGCATCAAATCTAAGGTATATTTGAAAAATGTAAAGCATAATTTACAAGTTTTTGGCGGGTATAACATTTGGTTAATTTACAGAGTTTTCTGTATTAATTATTTTTCGTATGAATTAGCGTTAGTAAGTCCAAGTGTTCAACTGTATACGTGGAATACATATTTTAATGTAGAATTTTGTACAAACTTGTACTAGGCCTTCATCTCCAGTTTATATCAGTTGTAAAAGAAATTCATAAGCTTCCAAAATTTAGCTCTCTCTCTCTCTCTCTCTTCTCCATATATATATATATATATATATATATATATATATATATATATATAAATTTTAAGTCTAAAATGATAATATATTTTATAAGAATACCTCTTTAATGAAGTGATTGCAGGTTTATTTTTGACAGTTGATGGAGGCAATAAAATTTATAAATTATTCTTTGTCATGCTTGATGAGCTCCTAAAGTTTATGACAGAAATTTGTGTCAAAGGTACGATAATTATATAAAATTATAGGCACATCATACATCTATATAACTGTTAACAATAAATTATTTCGGCGGATTTATGCGCGCCATCATTTTACTCCCGACTTAATATTTCATGGGTAAAATGTATGTACAAAAGGAGAGCATTTAGTTGAAGTATTTTTAAATAAATAAAAAGCGCAGATTTTCAAAATGGTTTTGAAATATCCAAAAGACTATTTACATTTTTGGGAGTTGGGAGGAAATTCTGATAAAATTTTGAAAAATTTTCGAAAGTTCATAGACCCTATCACTTTAAAAAAAAAAAAAAAAAAAAAAAATGTTCACTAAAATATTTGAGCAAAAAGCTATAATATCTTTTAATTTTGCTTAAAAACCTCCTTTGAAGTTTATAATTGTATCAGTTTTCATGGAGACCCAAAATGGTTATCATCACTCTTACCAAATAAGGAAAACACCACAAAATAATAAAAAAAAATAATAAAAAAAATAATAAAAAAATAAAACCTTTTTAATTTTTCAAATCATTTCCTTCGACAAATTGGAATATTCAGCATTTGATTTTCCAGTAACAGTGAAATGCTTGACGTAAGCAGTAATTCGTTATTCCGTTGATAGAATTTGCATTTGCAATAATTGCAATCATAATAGCACTGATTTAATCGCGGTTTATGGAAATATTAAAGACATTTTTGACCGAGAATAATCATTTCTAAATCTAGAAACTCACCATTATGATGTTATACAAGTGGAAATAATACCACAACCACAAGAATAACAGCCAAAGAGTGATTTAGAAGACAACTGTCTTATAACGACCAGATTCAGTTGTTCGTAGTGGTGGACTGAGTTAAGGGAAAGCACGAGGCTTAAAAGACACTCATTCGATCCCCCTAAAACCCTTCTGGCCTATCTTTATTCTGTCTATTTATACGAGGTCACAATCGCCTCGCTGTCCTCGGCACTCAGTCAGCGCGCGATAAAAACGAATCTCGCAAAATCCAACGTACCTCGCTTTCCTCCGCCTGCCACCCTCCCTTACCTTCCCCACTCTTTCTCCCCTCGCAATCACCCCTTCCTCGCGAACGATTCTTCCCCTCATTATGCGCCCACCAGCCTCAATTCCCCCGTATACATACGTACGTACGTACGTACATACGTATAATTTTCTCAAGTTCACTTCCGTCCTGATTGTCTCGCTCGTTTAGAAAGGGCAACCATTAGCATTATAGCATAGAATCGCTTTGCATGAGTATTTTCCTATTATAATATCTGGGCCACAGTTATACCCAAATTATATAAACACTCTTAATAAAATAATTAAAAAAAAAAACCATGAAACGATATATTAAATTCAAGAATCTTTTATTTACTAAAAATATTTTTATTTCATTAGAATTTTATTATTTTTATTTTTTAGTTGCTTCGCACTTCGGATTAAACTCGGTTGGTTTTAAAAGGTGCCAAAAAAAGTAATGCTGTAGTTGGTTAATGTAACAGCAGCAGCAAGGCATTATAGTCGTTTCTTTATAACAACTTTATATACTATATATATATATATATATATTAATGATTTTATATTCCCTCATCTTTTGTTATTGAAATAATCAGTGTTTGATTTTCACTTTCCGCTAATCCTATTTGTTTTAGAAATACGAATAATATTAATTTGTTTTCACAATTAATGTTGAGCGCTTTATCCTGTATAAAATAGAACCTTGTTTGTGTATATTCAAAATACGAATTGTTCGTCTGTTTAATTAATTAAACAATGTTTTATATGTTTGTAATAATAGTGAACTCCATATTTAATGTTACGTTACATTTAACCACCTCTAATTCAGTATAGTCGATCTAATACACAGAACCAAAAATAAACTTAAATTAGTTACCTGATAATTATATATATATATATATATATATATAGAGAGAGAGAGAGAGAGAGAGAGAGGTGGAAGTAATAAGAAAGTATACCTGTTTTGGAAGTTGACCAGGTTTTCATTTTGTTCACTTGTTACAAAGGTTGAACGCAACAATAAATTTCCTTTTACCGCAAATGTTAGGCTAAAAAAAGCAAAATTCCACCACGTTCTCATGCAATAAATATTTCCTCCAGTAAATCTGTTATTCTTGGGGAACTGTAATCATCAGGAAATATATATATACTGTATAATATATATATATATAATTATATATATTGTATCTACATTTTAACATTGAAATAAAGAAAAACGAAAAATATTTCGGCTAAATGAAGAGGTTTGTATGTATTATAGTTTAGAATTAAATAATTTTGGCAGAGAACACGTTTATTATGTATTTTTCTTCGTACTTGATCAAAACTTTCTAGAGAGAGAGAGAGAGAGAGAGAGAGAGAGAGAGAGAGAGAGAGAGAGAGAGAGAGAGAGAGAGAGATGCTCATAACATAAATTTAAGATGTAAGACAAAATAGGAAAAGCAGTTAATTAATTTCGAGTAGCTTTTGCACTGTCCTTATGAAAGTCTTGGACGCATCTTGGCATACGAGCAACGAGTTTTTGTATCGTGGCATGGTCAAGAGTTTGCCAGAATAGGGTTAAAATCTCCTTATGAGTTAACATTAATATAGTATCGCAACACGCGTTTATTTAACTGGAAAATACAATGCTGATTCGATGGGAGGAAGTTATTTTCCAATAGAATTCAAATACGAGGTCAGTCTTTCAAGCATTCCAGATCGATGCCCATTGCCCATGTCACTACATGGACCAATGTTGACCGGTGGATGAAATACTCCGTACTCAAATGCGTTACATCCGACCTAATTTGATTAGATTCGAGAACAGAACATACCCCTAAAATGCCATAGTTCTGCGTATCATGTCCTTGGGCCATTTTAATTTTTGTTTTACATTGGCGGTTGTAAACGTGGATTTATGGTTTTCACCGAGCTACATGTTCGTTGTAGTCCATTTTATAAAAATAACGTTGATCTACAAACTTGAGGACTTGACGTTGCTATCCTGAGCTCAGTGGTTAGCTTCTCGTTTATTTGTCTGACGAAATGATGCGATAATGGTCACGCAATGTTCCATTTACAATACCGATATTCTGAAATATGTCTTTCGTTTTCACTATCATCTGATTGTCCTTTACGCAACAACATATAAGTGGTTATATATCACGAGCAACAACTGTACGAGGCAACTTTCATGAATTTAAAAACTCTTCCGAACAACGACACGTTCCGTCTGTAACCTATATGAGGCTCTCTTGCACGTACAATCTGATGTTACGATAAATTTTCTGGGTTTTCATTTTATTCGAGTAGGAGAGCATGATTGTGTATAAATGAAAGCCCATTTGTTTGTTTGTTTGTGTGTGTGTGTGTGTGTGTAACTATATATATATATATATTAGGGATGCAACGGGTAGCGCTTTTACCGGGTAACTGGGTACGGGTACCCGAAGTGTAATACCCGATCGAGTATTGAAGACGTTCCAAAATTTGTTGGTGTAGTACCGCGACTTATTAACTGTGTGCAGTTCAAGCACTTGGCTTTACTATTATCTAATTTATCAATGACAAAATAGTCCCAAACCATACTACGATTTGCCATTTTGAATGTTTTCTTAAAAAATATTATACAAAAAATATATCAAGAAAACCTGCAAAACAATAAAATTAAAATTAAATTAGAATTTGGTTTTTACTACCCGTACCCGATTTTTTAGTAATTACCCTATCGGGTCGGGTATCATCAAGTAGTACATTACCCGATATATATATATATATATATATATTATATATATATATATAATATATATATATATATATATATATATATATATATATATATATATATTGAAAAGCATAGCGTGATATTAATTAATTTATGTTAACACAGGAGATAATTGATAACACTAGAAAAAACAACAGACGACGACATTACCGAGATATCCACTGATATGGCGAGAGCACTAAAAGAAAATACTCATACTGAAGAAAGAAGAAAATCTGAGATTTTTAATCTGAACTCTTAAGACTATATAAATTGGGAAGAAATCAGATCCCATATGGCACAAATAGAGTGGAAAACAGTCTTAGAGGATAAAACAACCGAAGAAATGCTAATAACATTGGAAATAAAAGACGCTGGAAATCTTTAAAAAAAATGTTCCAAAAATACAGCCAAAAGGAAAGAGGAACTATTTCGAGAGGCAAAATCGAACACTATTCCGCAAGAGTAGGTGAGTAGCCACGCAGTCAATTACTTGCGCGGACAACAACACCAAAAACGTGATACGAGTAAAATTGAAGGTATGGACAGGGAAATACAAGCCCTATTTCAGGGCCATTCAAAGAGAGAAGAGGAAGATACGGTGAAAACAATAAAAGATAATCTTAAATACTTCTGTAGCTTCGCGAAAAGAAAAACAAAAATGCGAACTACTGTCGCATCCTTAAGGAAAGAAAATAATGAGCTAACGGATGATTTAAAAGAAATACCTAAAATACTGAGAGTTCAATATGAATCAGTTTTCAGTACCCTAAATAGAGACAAAGCAGTACCTGACAGAAGTGCTTTTTTTGAAGAGGAATTAAATGGAGAATGTATAACTGATTTTGAATTTACCGCGGAAGATATAGCGAAAGCTATAGGACAAGTGAAATCCTATTCAGCTGCAGGCCCGGACAAATGGAATACCTTGTTGATTAAAAACTAGGAACGAAATAGCTACACCCCTTTAATGGATATAGAGAAGATCCCTGGACACGGGGCGAAATACCGAGCATATTAAAAAGAGCGAGCATTGTTCCTGTATACAAAGGGGAGGGGAGGGTGATAGGTCTCAAGCGAAGAACTACAGACCGGTGTCACTGACATCCCATCTCTGCAAAATATTTGAAAGAATAGTCAGGAAGAAAATATATGACATTCTGGAAACACAGGAAAGATTCATTGCGAACCAGCACAGATTCCGATCAGGAAGATCGTGCCTATCACAACTAGAGCACTATAAGAATATCATGAACGCACTTAAAAGCACTAATAAATAATTAATACACGGATTTTGCTAAAACGTTCGATAAGTGTGGTCGATAAGAGCACTTAAAATGAAACACACGGAAATAACAGGCAAAGTGGGAAAATGGATCTACAACTTCCTCAGGGAACGGCAGCGAGTCGTAAAAATCCAAGGTATATCTTCATTAGAATCGGAAGTACGCAGCTCAGTTCCATAATGAACAGTATTAGCCCCACTCCTATTCATTATCATGCTGCTGACAGACATAGACAATAAAATAAACGACAACAGTATAGTGACATCCTTTGCTAACGATACAAAGTTCAGCAGAAAAGTCGGCAATACAGAAGAGGTGGAAGCCCTACAGAGGAACACAAACAGAATATACAAATGGTCAGAAGACAATAACATGAATTTTAATACCAAAAAATCTCAGCTCTTGAGATATGAAAGAAACAAAGAATTCAAACAGACAACATACTACGCCCCAGATAAACAGGAAGTTCAGAGAAGCACAAAAGCAAAAGATTTAGGAGTAATAATGACCGATGATGCAAAATTTGGAACAAAATCAGATAGCGATAAACAGAGCAAAAAGAAATATGGAAGAGCTATTGAGAAACTTCAAAAGAAAGAATGAGAGGGTAATGATTCTTATGCTGAAAACACTTATCATACCAAAACTTGAATACCGCTCAGTCTTAATGTCCCCATACAAAAAACAAAAAATTGACAAACTTTGCAGATTGATGGCTGCAAAGAACTCAACTACTGGGAAAGACTACGTAAATTAAATCTGTATTCGCTAGAAAGAAGAAGAAAGATACACCATAATTGACATATGGAAAATGATCGAAAAACTTGTACCTAATCTTAAACTAAACTCAATTAGCATCCAAACAACACTGGAAAATAGGAAAGGTAGAATGTTTAGTGTTTCCAAACTGAAGGACCGACAAGGGACACCCTTAACACTGAAAAAAAAAGCTTGGTCGTCAGGGGGCCAAGACTTTTTAACCAGATTCCAAAAGACCTCAGGAACATCACAGGGGTCAAAGTTGAAATCTTCAAAAGAAGACTAGATGCCTCGCAGGACGGTGCCAGATGAGCCGGGTGTGTTTGGCTATGTGTGATGGAAATCGCAAGAAAGCAACTCGATCTTCCCTCACACCAGGCTTAGAGGTGAAGCCATCAGCTTCACCTTCATGTGAAGAGAAACCGACGAATGAAACTTTTACCAGGTTTACCATGTTTACACACACACACACACACACACACACACACACATATATATATATATATATATATATATGCCTTGTAACCTTGTAGTAGTTTCGCGCGCCGAACTCTCATTGCGTGAAGGTCAGGCTCGTGGCCCCATCTCTAGAATTGGCTCGGTGAAGAAAAAAATTGCTTTCTCGAGATATACCCAGTTCATTTGGTATTGTCATTTGTCATGAGTTAGGTGTCTAGTCTTCCTTTGAAGACTTCCACATCGACACCGTTCTTGTCCTGAAGTTCTTTAGGCAACTGGATTATAGTCTTGGCCCTTCGACAACAAAACTATTTTACTTCAGAGATTAGGATGTTCCTCGTCTAGCTTTTAGTTTGGGAACACTACACATTCTTCGTTTCCTATTTTCCAATGTTGTTTGGATGGTAAGAAGGTACCGTTTAAGAGTGGGAACTATTTTTTTTTTATTTTCCAAATGCAAATTATGGCATCTACTTCTTTATTCATTTTTCCAACGAATGTGAATTTAATTTACATAATCTTTCCCAGTAGTTTACTTCTTTGCAGGCAATGAATGATCTTGGCTGTGAAATGTGAAATCTCTCTAAATTTCTTCTGACTTTACTAATTTCTTATTTTTCATATGGCGACGTTAAGACTTAACGTAGACGTATATATAGTGACACACACACACACACATATATATATATATATATATATCGTAAAGAACGACGCTTGTTAGAAGAACATTCTGCGCAAGATGAGGAGGGAGAACGAACAAATAAAAAAATGAGGTAACCACCCAAGAATCGAACCCTGGATCTTCCGATTGCCGGTCAGATATGATAACCACTACACCATGGTCCTCACCCGATCAGAAGTCGTAATTCTCCTACATACGCGCAGAAACTAATGCTCCGAGGGGGGCACCTCCCGCATGCCGCACATATATATATACATTTCAACTGCAAAGAACACGCAGTATAATTAACGTAAAGAACGACGCTTGTTAGAAGAACATTCCGCGCAAGATGAGGAGGGAGAACGAACAAATGAAAAAATGAGGACCATGGTGTAGTGGTTATCATATCTGACCGGCAATCGGAAGATCCCGGGTTCGATTCCCGGGTGGTTACCTCATTTTTTCATTTGTTCGTTCTCCCTCCTCATCTTGCGCGGAATGTTCTTCTAACAAGCGTCGTTCTTTACGTTAATTATACTGCGTGTTCTTTGCAGTTGAAATATATATATATATATATATATATATATATATATATATATAATGTTTGCTCTATTCAGGATGTCTGATATTTCTCTTGTGTTCAAAAATCTTCTATATATGCAATACAGGAGCATACTGTAACTGTCATTCTTACAGTCTTTAATCACTGTAACGTTCTATTCGTCCTGACCTGATACTAAATGTGATTTCAGTTGTCCTTTAGCTGCCTTTATATCATATGGTATAAAATTAAAACCTGTTGTATTCTCTTTATAGTTCTTCAAAGGAAGTATTTCTATCACACACACACACACACACACACATACATATAATAAAAAACTACAATAACCGTAGATTGATGTCATCCGGAGAGTGAAGTAAAATCGTGCAGTGCAAAAGACGGTTCGTCCCCGCGACGCAAAGCTACGTCCAGGAGTATGATAGCATACGTCAATATATATATATTATATATACAGTGGTGGGCACCGTTAACCAAAAAGTTAACTTCGTTAACCGCTAATCCGTTAACCAAAAAGTTAACTTCGTTAACCGTTAATCCGTTAATTCGTTAAACATGTAACGGAAGTTACCGATAAACCGTTAACGTTAACTTTTATTATAAAAAAAATGAAAAACACAATATATATATATAATTTAATTTTCCCTCTTCTTCTCGTTCTCCATTTTGTCCATGAGATGCATGCTGCCCTTCATGAAAATTAGCATATCAAAGTTTTCATCAGAAAGGGATGATCTCTTGGCCCTCAGGATGTCCTTGCCCATAGAGAACAAACGCTCCACTGCAGCACTGGAGGGGATGTCAGAGATACTAAAGAGTAAACAGCCTCTGGCGCCACACGTTCACATTTACTTCTCAACGCCATCTATTATCTCATAAAGAAACTAATTCCCATTGGGACTTGAAAGTACCGGCAGGATCAACCGGGTAGAAAAATAATTATGGAGATTTTAAAGATGTGGTACCTAGAAGTACCGCCAGGACATAAAGGGTTAAGGTGAAAACGCTCCCATTGTAAGACATCAATTGACTTAATTTATGTCATCAAAGTGACATGAGAATTGAAATCTTACCTGATCAGTTTTATGGTTCTTGAAATGTATCAAGGAGACTACTAATAAGGTACTCACAGACATATTATAAATATACATGACTTACTTGACAACGATTATTTTTAAATATTCACTAGCACAAACATGTTGCGCAAGAGACAGACTGCAAATGAAACGAATGTAGTTATTTGTTGTAATTGTTACATATATATTATTGAAAGTGCCTTAAAATGCTCGTGATATTTCTTGAAAGAAGTTGAAACATTCAACTCAAATGGCAAATCTTTCCGCTTGATTTTACAGTCGACCATGTTTTGCTCAAACCAATGCCATAAATAACTACCATATTTGGTAAGACACAAATTGTGGCGACGGAAACAAATATATCGCCTGATTTTGCACTGCGGAAATTGAAATTCGTTCATCACTATTAACAGTGGCGGATTAATTGCGCACCTGCTCAGCACTGAAAATAATAGAAACTTTTAAACGTTTATTTATGAATTTTTTGGGTTAACGGACTTGAGTTAACGGAAGTTAAATGTAACGGAAGTTAATTAGTCCGATAATGATTTTCAAAGTTAACTTAAAAGTTAAATCGTTAACGAAAAAGTTAACTTCGTTAATTAACGATTAACGGATTAACGGTTTGTGCCCAGCTTTGTGTATATATATATATATATATATATATATATATATATAGATAGAGTTAAGGGTGCACGCTTTGAATGCGTTTTACTTTTTATACCTGCTTCAATGAATATATTATAATTTCGTGTCTAAATAAAGTTAATTTTATAATTTATTTAAAATTGAAGATTTATTTCCCATAATAAAACTGGTTTTCAAGTTGCATAAAATATCTTTTTAAATAAGCTTTTAAATTATAACTGTACTTTTAATCTCTCTATTTTTATTTCTCTTTGATTTTATCTTATTTTTTATTTTTATTTTTTAGTTTATTATTATTATTTTTTTTATTTCACGTCTGAATTTGACAATTTTCTTGTTCAGGTTTCAAGAGAGCTGATGAAAGTAAGTGTTATTCATATATATATATATGTGTGTGTGTGTGTGTGTGTGTGTGCGTTTTTTTTATGCTTTGTACCTTTTGATCTGAATATTTACCGAGTGGATGTATCATTATTATTATTATTGTTCTCAAGGTTTGAGCATTATATCTATACTTCCTGCACGAGGTTGTAATACCTTGGCCACTGAAATTATTGTCAGACAAGATTATTTGAAATCCTGAAGTAAATACAATAGTAGTTAATTTACAGTTGGTTACGAAAGTTGTGATACACTAGGCCACGCCTATTCCTTACAGCTCAGTGTATCCCACTACTGGAATTAATGGATGATACGCGCAAAGTATTAACTACATTTCAGTAAATCAAACTACATATGACACACCGTTGAAGAGGATTGGAAAGGAGGTATGGCAAGATCTACCGATAAAATGGGGTAGATTTTTTGATAGCCTCAGATGTGTTTCTAGTAAAATCCATGTTACTCTTCTGATAAGTCAACATACTGATCAACCTATATTTACCTCTTAAAAATAATACATTAATTTATTTATTTATCGGTATATTAATGAACATGGGTTCAGGAAGAGTATATTACCTTCATTACTATTCATAATCCCGCTAACAGATATAGATAATGAAGTAACCAATAATGGTACAGTTACAGTAACATCCCTTGCTGATGATACAAAAACCAGCAGAAAAATTAGAAACTCCAGTGATAGAGTCTCTTTACAAACGTTATGATAATGATTCTTCTTCTTCGTCTTTTTCTTCTTCTTCTTCTTCAGTAAATGCACTAAACTTTACTGTTAATGTCATGGTAGTTTTTTACCTCCAGCTCAGAGTGAAGAAATAGATCGCATTAAGTGGTATAATAAATCAAAGAGAAACGGTAATTGTAGTAGACATTAGCTGTCCTAATATCATTTATGAGGATTCAAGCGGTGATGTTGAAGGTAGATATTTAATTAAATTTCTTGAAGATAACTTTCTCATTCAAAACGTTAGAGAACTTACGCGAACCAATAATATATATTACATTTAGTCATAAAAATTTAACGTATAACCTCGAAGTCGACGAAACTTTAGGAAATAGCGTTTACAATATTATTAGTTTTACTCTTAATATAAACAAGAATAAAGTCCATATCATTTTGAAGGTTTCAGACGTTAGATGAGCAAATTTCGAGTTATTCAAAAACCATTTAAGTCAGTTAAACTGGAATAAGAATTTAGATGCGAACTGTCCACATACATCGTGTTCAAACTGTAAGGCCTCTTTTAAATATCTAGATAAACAACTAGTACTTAGAAAAGAAAAATGAAATGATTCTAGTACGCAGCCAAAATGGTGGCATAGAAAAATTGGAGAAACTCTTAGGAGAAGGAACGTAGAGTATAATATGAAAGCGAAAATGCTACTGAGGTTACGGCGGTTATATTACACTAATGGATATGGTTAAAAAATCTGTAAGAAACTGGAAAAGGCGATACGGGTTACAGATAACAGTCTTAAACATACATATAAATATGTAAAAAAATAGAAATCCAACTAAAGATAAGATAGGTCCACTTAATAGCAAATATGTCAACGGTGACGCAGTGATTTCTAACAATAAAGACATGGCTACGATACTAAACAACTTTGTTGTATCCATCCATCTTTACTACAAAATATACGTCTCTTATTCCGAAAGCCAGACAAATGTTTAATTTTAGCGAAGAGCTGATACCCGATGACTCATAAGATATAAAGAAGAAATCTCCCATTATATAATATAGATAAGCTGGAAAATAGTAATTGAGTTGCCGGACTCCGACTTAATTTATCCCAACCATTTATAAAGGTATTAAAAAAAGAAATTTTAACTTCATTAATTAAAAGATGATTCAGAAGATTTTTAAATAAAAATATAAATTGCATTATTCTTTGATTTGCATAATATAGAATTAAAAATCTTTGATATATGCATGCGTGATACAGAATTTAAGAAGAATTACTGTGAAGAATATATAGGATATAGACTAAAATATATTAAGAAACTTTAACATATTAAAAAAAAAAAAAAAATTAAAGTTATTGGATAAAAACTAAGTTCAGTTGCCAAAAAAAAAAAGATAAGAAGATGCTAATAAAATGTGGTATTATGAATTTGATACGCCTCTCTCCCTTTTCTTTTCTTCATCTTCGACCTCTTTCCTTTTCCTGGGCTAACCACGAGTGGATCAAAGGGTCTTTGTAAGCCTGTAGTTCTGTTGTCCTCTATTTCTTCTTCTTCTTTTTCTTCTTCTTATTATTATTATTATAAAAAAAATTCCCACGGGCATGAAATTTTTGCTAGTTCCTGCGGAAGGCTGTTATTACCCTTCAAGCAATACATATTTACTGTACAGTCATGGTACTAATAGTATGTGTTGGTATTATAATCCAGAATATTGTTTAGGAAACATATGTTTTACTCTTGGCAAAGAAGACGACTTTGGGATTCTTCTTCTGGATTAAGTTTTCAGAATATTCCAATTTTTTTTCTTTTTAACGCAATAGTCAAGTAATACAATGTAATAACAATTATTTTAAGAAAATTTTAAGCGAGTTAGAGGCTAGCATTTACAATTAGCTCACGAATCACTTAAATTTTAAGTGCAACTTCACACATTTTATCAGGTCATCCCATAAGTAATGTCGTTTTTTACGATAGATTAAGTTTAACTAGTCCTACTCGGTTTAAGCATAAATTTTCCGAAGGTTATATCTAAGAGGAGATCTATCGTGTTTCGCTACATACTTTACAGACCTTGACCAGTGAAGACGTGTGTTTTGCTTTATGTGAACCCCTCATAAACATGGCGGTATCAGAAGGGCATATCAGGCATATAATGCTTTACGAGTTCAAAAAAGGGAATAGTGCTACTGAAGCAACGCGAAACATTCAGGACGTTTATGGCAACGATATTCTGCATGTGAGGAAATGTCAAAGATGGTTTCAAAAGTTTAGGAATTGTGACTGCTGTTTGACGGATGCAGCACGCTCTGGACGCCCTGTTGAGTTTGATGATGACCTGCTGTTAGCCGCACTTGAAGAAGACTGGTCAACAACTGTCGAAGAATTGGCCCAGAAACTCAATTTATCCCCGTCCAGCGTCCACCATCCATCGACATTTGCAACAACTCGGGAAAGTGCCTAAGTTAGGAAAATGGGTGCCACATGAATTGTCGGTCGACAATCTGAGGGTGCGGGTAAACATTAGCACAGCTCTTCATTCCCGTGAACTCCAGGATCCGTTTTTGCACCGTTTAGTGACTGGTGATGAAAAGTGGATACTCTACCAGAATGTTAAGCGCCGTCGACAATGGGTTTGTGCCGGAGAACCAGCGACACCACAGTCAAAACCAAATCTTCACCCTCGGAAGGTATTGCTCAGTGTTTGGTGGGATAAAGGTGATGTAATACACTTTGAAACTTTACCACACAACCAAACAATCACTGCTCAAGTCTACTGTCAACAATTGGATCGATTGAACACTGCACTAAATGAAAAGAAACCTTCTTTGGTTAATCGGAAAGGAATCGTGTTCCACCGCGACAATGCACGTCCTCACACCGCTCGGATCACTTCTGCAAAAATTGAGGAGCTTGGGTGGGAAAAACTTCCACATCCTCCATATTCTCCAGACCTTGCGCCTTCAGATTATCATCTCTTCAGGAGTCTGCAAAACTATCTTGACAAGAAACAGTATACTTCTTTAGATGACCTGCACACCAGTCTTTGTACGTTTTTTGCCTAAAAACAGCCTGAATTTTATAAACATGGCATTGGTAAGCTTGTAGGACGTTGGCAGAGTGTCATTGATTCCGATGGAAAATATATACTAGATTAAAAAGTTTCAGTTGAGTTCTTTTTTTGTCCTTCAAATTCCGATCTAAAAAACGACATTACTTATGGGATGACCTGATACTTGAAGCTCACGAAGCACTTAAATTTCAGATAGAACTCGTCAAATTTTCTTACCTATCATGACTTCCGATGCGTAGCTAAAAATTATGATGGCTACATTCTTTTCTCAATTTATTCACCAATTTTATTTTCTTCATTCCACGAAAGTGTATGAAACTCTGTTGTAGCGTGTTGGGACTTGGTTTACTCGTAGATTTTAATGATAGAGAAGGCCACCAGTCCACGCTTCTATAAAGTTTTAGGTAATTTTTTACTATCAGTCTGGCCTCTGGAAACTGAAAATAAAGTTTACCATAAGACTCTTTACATTTTTTTAAACAACTTTTATTAAGTACAATATGAAGGTAAATGCCGATTAAAGCTATAAAATTAATGTTAAGAAATTATTTTTTTGAGCGATAAAATCGCGGATCATGTTTTTGGGAGTGATAAAATGGCTGATCCCACAAAGGTTAGGAAGGTACCGCTAACAAAACTGGAGGGTTTGACCTGAACTCATAAGATTTTAGTGTCACGATGGCGTCGGTTTGCGATGGTTGTAATTATTCACTGTGTTTAACTTCATGCAAATTTTTTGATGATGAAGAGGCTGCATTTAATTTTTATGTAGAACACGGTGTATTGCTAAAAGAATTTATTTGCCCTAAGAAAAACAAGGAAGGTATTGTTTGTGGTAATAAGTGTGTGTTCGATAAAAACAGAAAAGCATTTTGTTGCCATATACAGGTAAGAGTAGTACCTAAAATTAGGTTAGGTAGATTAGGTTAGGTTAGTATAGTTTTATGATATATATAATATATACAGTGAATATATACACTGTTCGTTTTACTACATATATATAAATGTGTATATATATACACCTTTTAGGTTACTCATGTTGGCTGTTTCTACAATTTCCATAATTTATATATCAATGAATTCGTTTTTACATCGCGAATGCGCCCTAGATAGTCTCTACTGAAGGAATTACCCGCATTTTAGGGTATTTTTTCACACTTATACTCCAAAACAAACTTCGTGTCCTAACTTAGTTTTGGACCAGTTCCCTCACTTGAGACTATCCAAATCGCATTCCTGGTGTAATAACGAATTCATTGATCTATAAATTATGGGAATTGAAAAGACCGGACTGATAGTAAAAAATTACCAAGTTTTATATTTTTCTAATATTCAGAAAAGCAGATCAGCAAATTCACGAAAACAACAACAACAACAACAACAACAACAAATTCACGAAAAAAAGCAACCATCAAAATTTTGAGTTTCACATCCGAAGACCAATGGACCAAAAATCTTGAAATTTAAGCGCTTCGTGTTTTAGCATATAAATATTTTAGGGGATAAATTGAGGTAAATTTTTTGGGGACAAAAAGTTGCTAAAAACACTCTAGGGATCCCAGAGATGAAAATCGGTCCAGACGTTTGGATCTGAAAAGGAGACAGACAGACAGACAGACGGACATGCGATGAATTATGGCTTGAGATTATCATTATTATTATTATTATTATTATTAATGGTATTATTATTATTATTATTATTAATGGTATTATTATTATTATTATTATTAATGGTATTATTATTATTATTATTATTAATAATGAGATTATTATTATTATTATTATTATTATTATTATTATTTGGGAGTTTTTCTAACCTTCGTGGAAGTACGTTCAAGGATTGTTCTTGACTGAAACTTTATGCACGCCTTTTAGAATATCATATTATGTATTTTAAATTCGACCTTTCGATCGTTACAACGAGATCATCTACACTAATCAGTGGTTCTTAACCTGGGGGGCGCGCCCCCCTAGGTAATTTCCAGGGGGGGCGCGATCCCTTGGGGAAAAACACTAATTGTATTTGTTATTCTCTTAACGAGAGCATGGGCTAATATTGAGAAGTTTATGAAAAAATGCAAAAGTATCCCCCTCCAAGGGGGGCGTGGAGGGAAGGACCAATTCCTAGAGGGGGCATGGTAGTAAAAAGGTTAAGAATCTATCAGTCAAAGTTAAATTTTGGCCTAAACTACTGAGAATTGAAGAAATAATGTTGGTGAAGTTGCTAGATTTGTAAAGGGTATTTAGGGCTCTATATAGTATATTAGTATATCATCATCATCATCATCATCATACATATATATATTGTTAATTAATTTACTGTGTTTCATTGAGAGCTTGTCTCTCTTGCTAAGTAATGATTCTGCAGTTTTTATATTTTGTGTATTTGTCTTTAACAATTATTGTGAAGTTGTTTATTATTGAAAGATCAGGATTTTTTGTTATGTATGGCTGTTATATGATCATGTATTTTGCTAGGGTTGACCGTTGAACCTGTGTTGTCTAGTTCGAGTAACGAATGTGTTTGTAGTGTAGCTAATGTAGGAGGCCTTACACTTTAAAAAGGTATTTTATGTATACTTTCCAATACTATTTTAGGAACATTACGAAACGTAGATGGAAAGTACAGTAGTCACTTAGATTCCGTATAAAAGGTATATACAGTAGGAGGTACATGGAAAGTATATGAAGGACTTCGTTTCAGGTATAGTTAGATTGCCGAAATATCCCGAAAGTACAACAGTGAATTCTTGATTTGGAACCGACACGTCAGTTGACAGCGTATTTGGCAAGTCGACCGAAAGTACATTTTCTTTAATATATATATATACACACGAAAGTAACACGTGAATAATATTTATGATGAAAATAACCACGAAGGGAAAAGGAAACAGAATGGTGCTCATTCTGTGTTTCCTTTTTTCTTCGTGGTTATTTCATCATCATATATATATATATATATATATATATATATATATATATATATATATATATATATATATATATATATTATTATTAGAGAGAGAGAGAGTGTAACCAAAAGTAAGTAGACATTCATATCTACGGATTGCCCTGGCCATAGAAGACGTTCAGCTCCATGGCTGGATGTCACCACTATGTATGTGGAGGGCTCCAAGCGAGACCTCATGTGAGAGGGACCCCTATCTTTGAGCGGACCAACTAAAAAAATTATCACAACATAATCCATAGCGACACAAGATAATCAGTAATACTTCTACATTTTCCTAGTTTTTCTTCTGCTTTTTCTGCATTCTTCTATATTTCTTCATCGGCACTTCTCTTCCATATTTTTTCCTACTTTTTCTAGAAGCAAAATTGTCAATAATGTCCGCATTACTTAGTTTTTACTTCACAACTTAGTTTTTTTTAATAGGGGTAACAGCCAGATTTGACAGCCTATCCTTGAGAGTCAGTGACAGTTGACGTGCGGTTTAAATGCAGGAAGCAAAATTCGCTTTGTAGCTAAAACAAGCTAAAAACATGAAGGTGTAGTAAGTAATCTAAGACTAACTAAACTGAAGAAAAACGCGAAAATTAACACAAAAATCATTCAAAACGGTTTCACTATGACTCGAGGGAGGAATTTCCTTGATATAAAAATATTTGCGGGCCAATGTTGGGAGATCCCCCTTGTGCTTCATGGAGACTGCATGGTTGTCATGCCTCCTCTGCGTAGCAAGAGCGATTTGGGCTCGGGCACCACCTTCCATGAATACACTTTGGTGTAGAGATACATTTTCATTGGAATAAATGAGTAGCAGCCTCTCTTCCAGGGTCTTTATATATTCGGCTGAATTAACAGTCCCTATAAAGACCACCAGCTTTGTTCGTTCACTGATCTAAATTGTACCCCATACCATTAAAGAAAATCCCCATGTTTTACCGTAACTTGTAGAGGTATCAGAGAAAGTTCTTAGGATGGTCGTCTCCATATCCACACACACCCACTGTCTAGAAATGAAACAAACCGAGACTCATCTGAGAAGATTACGGTGTTCTTAAAGGCAGAATCATGTTTCACCATCGATGCTTCCCACTGCTTCCGACGGGCAGTGTTGCGAGGGATTAGCATGGGTTTCGTTCTAGCTGCTCTGTAATAGCAGTCCATGTCGTGAAGATATCATATGATGGTCCTAGAGCTAGCCTTTACTTGAACAGCCAATTCAGCAGCAGTTTGGCGATGGTTCGTTTCTTCTCACGGTACGAAGCGTTCTTTCAGATGGGCTTCTGGTGAGAGGACGATCAGCAACTGTTGTTTTCTGGATATTCTTGAACTGCACACTGACTGTTAATTGGTGATAATGGAATACAAAGCCTTCGAGAAATTCCCCTCTGACTTTGCGCTGCTTCCCAAAAGTCCAATAATTCGGCCTCTTGTGAAGTCTGTTAATGCCTGGGAACCTCTACCTCGTGGCATTGTGAAATATACACTAAATGATCTTTCATAGTTACCTTTCCCTGACGACACTTGGTTTTAGCAGATTATATTCTCTTTTAACAAGTTCAAAGACGATCATCGTGGCATCTACAGTAGAATACGCTAATAACGCGGGGTTACGTTCTGAGAGAACCCCGCGATATACTCTTAAATCAAAATTCATGGCACAGATATATTGACAGAAAGAAAAAGCTTCACCGTATCACAAAGCATCGCTCCCATCCATACACCCATTCAGCCCTTAGCCTCAATGTCAAGTGTATAGAGGATCAACGAATTAACGAGACTCGTACCTGTTTCAATACTAGTGGAAACAACGATACTTTGAGTTACTCTACTCCAATGCGTGGTCCAATTCATAATAATTTTATTTGCGCTTGTAATTAATTTGGAGTGTAGATACCCCTCATAAAGACAGTCAGGAGCAAAGACTCACCAGGAGCAAGATGTACCGCAAGTTTGTTTCTTTTTTGAGGCTATATAAATGTATACACACACACACACACACACACACACACACACACACACACACTACATATAAATAAATAAATAAATATATATATATATACACCTCGTAACCTCGTAGTAGTTTCGTGCGTTGGTCTCTCTTCACACGAAGGTCAAGCTGGAGACCCCGCCTCTCTCTCTCTCTCTCGCTATATATATATATATATATATATAGGGTGATTCATAAAGATGGTAACACTTATATGGAGTTTTATTTTTTACTTCCAATTTATTTGCAAATATTTTTTGTGTTTTGTACGACTGTGAGGGACTGATACACCTCCATTCAGGCCACAACCTTCCTTCTTTCCTCCAAACTCAGCCTTGTTGCCATTTCAAATGCTTCTTCAGTACTCTTTAATCTTCAGATCGCTGTAATAGAAAAACCCATATAAGTATAAACATTTTTTTTAATTACACTGTGTGTGTGTGTGTATGAAAGAGAGAGAGAGTGTTACAAATACATTATACATATAACCTCAAACTGGTCCAAAATCTGAGAACATCTGCAGTTTGAAACCTTCCGTTTACACAGGCCTTATAACATCAACAATGTTTGTTTAATGAAGCTATAGCAAAAAAAGTTCTTCTAACGCATGATGCAACTTAGGTTAAATGCATCGCCACCTTAACTAAATAATATTCTTGGATGAAGCGCATCACCAGTGATGGAGATACAACTTTTCTAAGTTACCCGTCACAACAGAGGAGTATCTTGGCTATATATACACAAACGCGGTTAATGTGTTTTATGATTTAAGAACAAAAATGGAAAGGTTGAATGTTCCCTTTCGTGTACGCATTTGTGTAACTTAGAGAGTTGTCGTTCGTTATTTTTATGCCTCCGTGGGAGGATAATAGGTTCTCTCTAACGACTCGTGGGAAGCTGTCGACATTCCCTCTTTGGCACCTGTTGCCACTTCTGTATAGGGACCTTCTAGCCTATTTGTCAGGTTAGTAGGTTCCGGGTTTCGATTCCTCATGTTTACGGAGAAAAGCTTGATCTCGCACATCTCTGGTTGAGCCCGGGTATATTTCCTTTCCCCTTGCACTCCCGTTTCCTTCCTTGCGTGGTTTTACCCCCTCTGTTCCCCTTCTCCCGCTATCTCTTTTCTTTTCTTTTGTCCTGACGAACGGTAGGCCCCCTCCTAAATTGCTCATAGTAACAGTGAAATTAGTTTTGTTTGCACCATTTCGAAGAGGAATTATTTTGACCGCGGCAAAAGTGCACGGGCGAACATCCAACTTGCCACCGTACTCTTTGCTTTACAATGAAGTGGTGTATATATATGTATATATAGTGTAAAAGTAATTAATATAAGAGAAAATATTTAAATAAATGCGATCATTATTTAAAAGTCCTCCTAATTAGTCAATAACTGTCAGTAAAAAATTGACTGGACAATTTTACAATCCATCATTAAAGGCGTAAAATAAACACTAAAATTCACCTCCATCCTCTTCCAATACATCTATTGTTCTTAATAATTAAACAAGCATAACTAATACAGCATTTCATATAACAGAAGTGTTCAAAAGAAGTAAGAACCCCCCCGCCCCCACTTGTTTCATTCTCGAAAGGTACTAACTGTATCGTGATGCTATTTAGAATCACGTTAATGAATGAAGTAAAAGAGATGTTCAACAGTAAAATAATGCTCTTTTTATTCCACTCAATTTACAAGTTTACTTCGTGGCATTTGGCATGTCGAATGAATAAAGCTATCAAATTAATAATATTAAAAGCCTTTACTCTCAACACAGACAGTGACACCTCTTTTAAATAATTACATTTTATATGTGTGTGTGTATGTGTGTGTAGAGAAAGAGAGAGAGAGAGAGAGAGAGAGAGAGAGAGAGAGAGAGAGAGAGAGAGAGAACGCTCAAGCTCCGATATTCTTGTAGGCGTTATTTTTAAGGTGCTGGATGGCTCAGTGAGTAGGGACGATGGTTCTCATATCACGCGACGTGAGTTCTAGGTCTCATTGGCTCCGATTTACTGTATGTATTTAGCTAAATCATTTATTCGCATTTTCTCTCCTTTCTTCTGTAAAAAGTACGGTCATTGCGCTTACAGTATTATAAAATAGCAATAATAATGATAATATCTGGGGTTGTTTAATCCCCTTCGTAACGGCAAAGGTCACGTGACGAAGGGACCATACATCTTCATGGAGATCGGACACCAGTCACTACATCATCCGAACGCGGAGGACCATCACCCATCCATCTACTAAACGGACGCAACGTCTTTTAACCTCGCTGATCAAACGGAAAATGGTATAGCAACGTGGTCCCCACGTAGCCCAACTATTATAAAATTATTAACAAAATGCGCCTCTCTTTTTAATACAATAAAATTAATAAAACACAAAACAAAAGAATGTCGATTCTTATTTAAGTAATTTTCAGGTCCTTAAAGAATACTCATTGACCGCATCTATAAAGTTTAATGACCAACTCATGAACCAAATTTAAAAACTTAAAAAACAACTTTTTTTTGTATTTTTAAGTTTACGAAATGTGATAAATTATACGTGTTTTTATATTCGTATAACGTAACTCATGAACGATTTATAACGAGTCACAATAATTTGTCACCAAAAAGGTGTGCCTCAAACTCTTATTTCTCGCTTTAATCAACTGCAATATAACCAATACAACCTTTAATTTATATATATATATATATACACACGTGTGTGTGTGTGTGTGTGTGTGTGTGTGTGTATAATGGAGACAGCTTCAAACAGCCTTAGTCTTTCTCTACACAGTTTAAACCATAATTCACAATAAACAGCTTGAAAATATTATGTCAAACACTCCGCGAAAATAGGCATTATATACAGGGTGCTCCATAAAATCGAGCTGCATAGAAATAAACTGTATGAATAAATTTTGCCTATGATATTAAACTTTATGGACATCTTTCATACTATATAGTATAGAATTTCGAATTTGAAAACATTATAGTCTACAATACTCCAGAAGCAAAGGTTATATATACACACGTGTTTTTTTTTTTTTTTTTTCTATTTTAAGTGAACCTCCATTTCGTACGAGTTGTTCGTCCTCTAATGCCTAAAAAGTGGCTCAAACTTTTAAGAGCGAAATCTTGAAACAACTTCAAGTAAATAATTGATACCATGAAAATATAAACATTTTATGCATAAATATAACCTCATTCTTTTATAATTAAGTTTTCACATTATAACTTTTTATATAAATATTCTGAACTGCACCTGGCACAGGCACACACACACACACACACACACATATATATATATATATATATATATATTGGTAACCTTGGTTTTGCTTCCGCCCGAATTGTTATTTTTGTTGTTCCACCTTAGACCTACAGTTTAACGTGGAATCCGAACCATGACCCACTACGAGTAGTCAGAAATTACAAAGTCCTCGCCCGTATTCAATCTCATGACTTCCCGATCAGCACCCCAACCACTAGGATATCCAGGGTACTCTTCTATCTGCCAACCATTTGTTTGGTGAGGAATGATGAACAGTTGGGTGAACTGAGGGTCGTCTGCAATCTCCGGAAATCGAACCCAGGGCCAGTGAATTCGTAGACAGCGGTGGTAACCACTATAATATGACGTAGTCCCAAAAATAAAAATCTTATGGACACCACAAGCGAAAATTTTTCTAAAATACTTAAAAAACGGACGAAATTATTTAAAACAAAAGTACACAATTATATATATATATATATATATATATATATATATATATATATATATATATATATATATATATATATATATTGTACTGATGAGCATCGCTGACTACAAATCCACAGGCCTCGGGTTCGATTTCCGGCGATGGCAGGCGGCGGTCAACTGACCCAGTTGTTTATCCTTCCATTAAAAAATAAGGTTGCGAGATAAATGGATACACTGGGTAAGACTCTGGGCTGCTGATTGGGAGGTCGTGAGATCGAGTCCGGGCGAGGACTTTATAATTTCTGACCACCACTGATGACTCGTGGTTCGGACTCCACGTTAAGCTGTAGGTCTTAGGTGTGGCAACAAGCTTGACCATCGTCAGAATGAACAATTCGGGCGGAAGCAAAACCAAGGTCTCCAAGATACACAATGTTGGTAACCTTGGTTACCAAGATTTATCCTGCCAACAAAGATAACTTTATTATTAAATGATATGATTAATTAAACAATAATAAACTTAAAAAACTAAAATCTAGGACTAATATATATATATATATATACATGTTAAACCCAGACCGTGCATGGAACAAGGAACTCTTCTGGGAAAATTAAATCCACTATAGTCCGAATAAGTAATGGTAAATGACAAATACCATAGTTTTTTTCCTTTTTCATGATTTTAGCCCGACGTGGGCAACGGGTCTCTCGCAAAGAGATCCCATAAATATAGCTTCCCTCACCAGCTATCTGCAAAGCAGACAGGATCCAGCTTTGGGACGTGGATCTAGGGTTTAAAGCAAACCTAGATCCCTACACTCAGAACCTCTATATAAGTAAAAGACTCGTTGCATTCACGTCGTGTTGAATAAATCAAAGAAAAAGGGGGTAACTATTGTATTTTTAGCCAAAAAAACCAAAACTTAAACCTCAACCGGGACATTGAGCGTCCACTTTTCAAGGCACGAAACACGTCCGTTTAGTATACACAAACTCAGAATGGTTCCCTGAGAACATTATATGTTAAACCCAGACCGTGCATGGAACAAGGAACTCTTCTGGGAAAATTAAATCCACTATAGTCCGAATAAGTAATGGTAAATGACAAATACCATAGTTTTTTTCCTTTTTCATGATTTTAGCCCGACGTGGGCAACGGGTCTCTCGCAAAGAGATCCCATAAATATAGCTTCCCTCACCAGCTATCTGCAAAGCAGACAGGATCCAGCTTTGGGACGTGGATCTAGGGTTTAAAGCAAACCTAGATCCCTACACTCAGAACCTCTATATAAATAAAAGACTCGTTGCATTCACGTCGTGTTGAATAAATCAAAGAAAAAGGGGGTAACTATTGTATTTTTAGCCAAAAAAACCAAAACTTAAACCTCAACCGGGACATTGAGCGTCCACTTTTCAAGGCACGAAACACGTGCTATAGTGGACTATAGTGGATTTAATTTTCCCAGAAGAGTTCCTTGTTCCATGCACGGTCTGGGTTTAACATATAATGTTCTCAGGGAACCATTCTGAGTTTGTGTATACTAAACGGACGTGTTTCGTGCCTTGAAAAGTGGACGCTCAATGTCCCGGTTGAGGTTTAAGTTTTGGTTTTTTTGGCTAAAAATACAATAGTTACCCCCTTTTTCTTTGATTTATTCAACACGACGTGAATGCAACGAGTCTTTTACTTATATAGAGGTTCTGAGTGTAGGGATCTAGGTTTGCTTTAAACCCTAGATCCACGTCCCAAAGCTGGATCCTGTCTGCTTTGCAGATAGCTGGTGAGGGAAGCTATATTTATGGGATCTCTTTGCGAGAGACCCGTTGCCCACGTCGGGCTAAAATCATGAAAAAGGAAAAAAACTATGGTATTTGTCATTTACCATTACTTATTCGGACTATAGTGGATTTAATTTTCCCAGAAGAGTTCCTTGTTCCATGCACGGTCTGGGTTTAACATATAATGTTCTCAGGGAACCATTCTGAGTTTGTGTATATATATATATATATATATATATAGGGTGACGCAAAAGCCGCGCATCAGTGTTGACCATAATATATATTTTTTTTTTTCAGGTAGGGGATGGCTGCGAAATTAACAATAGACGAGAAGGTGAGCTTGGATTTAATGTATGGAATACCAGGCACAACAAATCGATGAATCGGTACAGAATTTGAAATCGATGAATCGGTACAGAATTTGAAATCGATGAATCGGTACAGAATTTGAAATCGATGAATCGGTACAGAATTTGAAATCGATGAATCGGTACAGAATTTAAATTCTGTACCGATTCATCGATTTGTTGTACCTGGTATTCCATACATTAAAACCAAGCTCACCCTTTCGCCTGTTGTTAATTTCGCAGCCATCTCATATCTAAAAGAAAAAAAAATATCATAATCAACACTGAAAATTCCTATGATGCGCAACTTTTGCGCCACCCTGTATATATATATATATATTATATATATATATATATATATATATATATATATATATATATATATATATATATATATAAATAAATATATATATACAGGGTGGGCGGAAAGTAGCTCCCTATTTTGGATTGGTAAAAAAATTCGTATATTATCCATTTATTTCAGAAGAAATAATATGAAAAGGTAGGCATACATGGTAGGTTTTCTCTAAAATTCAATGTGGGCTCCAACTCTTTCCACCAGCTTCTGGAGCCGCCCAGGAATGGCGTCCACTGACTTTAGCAGGAACTCCGGCGGGATGGAGGACATGACTTCCCGAATTCGGTCCTCCAGTTCTTCCAATGTCCTCGGTTTGGTGCGGTAGACTTCTTCCTTTACCAACCCCCAAAGAAAGAAGTCGCACGGTTACCGCTGAAAAACGGCAGAATCGGTTCAGTGTAACGGTGTGGTGTGGTATGACCTCAGATCAGGTTGTGGGCCCGTTCCTTCTGCGCAACACCATGAATGCTGAGCGGTACCTTGCTATGTTGCGAAACGAGGTCTGGCCGGTTGTCAGCACATGGGAGAACATCGGCGATCTGATATTTATGCAAGATGGCGCCCCTCCGCACTTCGCTCTTGTTGTCCGTGAGTGGCTGGATGCCCACTTCCCTGGGCGTTGGATGGGTCGTCGTGGTCCATATCAATGGCCAGCCAGGAGCCCCGACTTGACACCGTGCGACTTCTTTCTTTGGGGGGTGGGTAAAGGAAGAAGTCTACCGCACCAAACCGAGGACATTGGAAGAACTGGAGGACCGAATTCGGGAAGTCATGTCCTCCATCCCGCCGGAGTTCCTGCTAAAGTCAGTGGACGCCATTCCTTGGCGGCTCCAGAAGCTGGTGGAAAGAGTTGGAGCCCACATTGAATTTTAGAGAAAACCTACCATGTATGCCTACCTTTTCATATTATTTCTTCTGAAATAAATGGATAATATATGTATTTTTTTACCAATCCAAAATAGGGAGCTACTTTCCGCCCACCCTGTATATTAGGGTGGTCCAAAAGGTTAAAGCATCGACTAAGTTCTCTCCACAAGGTTGGTTTTATGCCTCTTGGTGTGGACAGTATTTGTGCAAAGTTTCACGTTATTCGGTTAATATTTAGGGTCGCCCCACTTGCCCTTTTTGAAAATTTGGGAAAATATATAGACAACTGAATAACTAAATTTTTTTTTGGTTCTCAAAGAATATGAAAGAAAACAGTAAGACAATAGGACATGATAATGGGTGTATCTTCATTATTTCTTCTGCATCAGAGTCGCCTTGGATGGTATTGGTATCTGTTTTCGGTGGGCGGCTACGAGTTGTAGGAGGTACTGCTTCTGGTCCTCGTTTCGTGTCAAAGTGTCATTGTAGCGTTGTGCGAGAGCAATATCTCGCTCGGCAGCATCATTGACGACTTTCATCTTTAAGGCGCGATCTCTAAGTTCCCTGTAGTTCTTGTCATTTGGCCATTCCCGTGGATCTTTTTGAAGTAACTGGCGCGCTTCCTCCTTACCTCCAACTTTCAAAGCATCAAAGAGGGTCAATGTCCTTTTCGTGACGAAGGATGCCACATCATTTTCAACACCAGCTTCCGCCATGTCGATTCGTCGGGGGCAGCCATTCTTTTGGGGATGTTGGAGGTGTTGAACCATTCTCCTTTTGGTATCAGGATCGATCCTATTATCGAAGAAGGCCAGTCCAATCAGATGCTCCGACAAGTACCACAGGTGGCGTCTTAGAGCTGTCTTCGCCGCTTGTGCAGCTCCTCCGTGTGGATATTTTTCCAGAAGATGCAGCATTTTGAGATCATTGAGAGGAGCTTGTGTCCCTATTGGCGCTTCATGCCAGTACTTGACGTAAATCAGACTGACAAATAAAGCCAGCTGAGTCACGTTTCGTTCTTCGAGTGCTGTGAGCTTGAATTGATAGTGAAAGAGGTAGATTTTGAGCGCATAAATCGCCTTCGCCATCCATTTCGCGTGGTGCATGGGACCCGGAGCTCGGATAAAGAGTTGACCACCAGTCTTTCCCCCCAGGAAGAGCAAAGATAGTTCAAGGAACTCCTTGTAGTCGTCACGAGGTTGGCTTGCCTGAAGAGCGTTAGGTAAGTAAGTGAGCATCTCTTTTCTCATCTCTTGGAGTTGAGGGTTCTCGAACAAGCTGTCCGATGCTGAGACAAATGCTTCGTGGGAGAGAGATGGCCATTCCTTTTGAAATCGCTTAAAAAGGCCTGTTTCAGGACTTCCTGTTGAGCCAAATATTGAGGCAAAGACATCAGCAAGTACGACTTCAAGTATATGATGTCGACAACCGATCCAAACTAGCTCGTGACCCAATGCTTCTTCAATCCTGACACAGGCTCCGCGATGTAAACCCGTGTTTGACGCAGTGGTATCGAAGACGAGACCTCTCACATGCTGTTCCACGTTCCATAATTTCATAGTTTGAAGGCATGCCTGGGCCTGTGCTTCTCCAGTTCCTTGTTTCATCTTTGGGACACCAAGCAGCTTCTCCTGTCCATTGAATGTTATAAGTAGGGCAGTCAAAAGTTGACCGAAAAAATTAAGAAAGTTGACCTTACGAATTGAAAAAATTGACTTATAAAGTTGCCTTTACTTTCAATAATAAAAACGATACTTTAATTACTTATTCTTGCTCTTCTACATCAGTTGACCGATTGTGGTAAATTATGAAGTATTTGCCGACATTTTCTGGCAAAAAATTGCGATCCTTACTTAATAATTTATTAAGCATGGAGAAAGATCTCTCTACAGCGGCAGTTGTTGGTTGACATTGCAAAAGCTGACCATAAACTGTTGGTGAGATTTCAGGTCTACTGAGGTTAATTATTTCACAAATACCATTTGTCTTGAGTCTTGTTTCAATGTATTGTTTGACTGAACACATATCTTCGCCAAGGTTGATAGAAGAAATGGTTTCATATGCCTCTCTAATGGTGCAAGCAGATGCTTCCATCCTAGTCACTAAGCTAGCAATCAAACTATAATTCAGGGTTGCTCAACTTATGAAGAAGTATGTTGGCTGACAGAAATGTAGTCACAAGTTTTTCCGAAAAATCTGAAGACATGTACTTTAAAAGGGTTTGTGTCTTTTCATTTCCCACATTTTGGTCTATACCACGCTGGTGCTTTTGGGTAGAGTGATGTTTATCCACAAAAAAGGATTTGTCATGCTTGACCACAACACAACAAATCTGACAGAATAGCTCATTTTTTCCTGAACAAATGAATTCATTAGGATATTTTGCAATTATAGCGCGCACTTTAGCAATAGAACTAACTGCAACTTTTGGCATTTTAAATATCTGAAATCAAAAGAAATCGAAATCAGTGAAATCACAAATCAGAAAAAATCACAAATCAAAAATGGTAACCAGTAACCACAATACATACAACACAACCACATCCAAAACCAGAACGGACATAACTGAATAAGACAAATACGAGCAGCGAAGTTGCCAGTTAACCAAAGAGATGCCAATTTTTAGTTATTTTAATTATTTATTCCAAAAAAATGACTTTATTTACCTCATTGCTATTTTTTGACCTAACAGGTAAAAGTTGACTTTTGGTTGACCTATTAACTTTGGTAATATACCCCCTACAGGTGTTTTTATTGCATTTTCAGTCGTTTCAGCGAAAAGTGCCCCATAGGAAACAATTTGACTTTATTGACTTTTGACCGCCCTAGTTATAAGGATTGCTATCCGATGCACATTCGTCTTCTTCCCTTCAATGCCGGGGAGAAGCTTTCCGTCCCAATGGAGAAGGACAGGGTCTTCTAGAGAGAATGATTCTAGGTCTTCTCGAGCTGCCTGTTCTCGCCCACTTTCTCTGTAGCGATGAATAGAGCTCCGAGAGCACGTCATCCCAGACAGATCATGCCCCGCGGCCTGTAATACAGCTCCAGTTACGAAAACAGCATTCCGGTCAGAAAGATTGGTGCGATCCATTGCTCCAATGACTTCTGGAGATTGGAAAATGTTCGTAACCTTGTTCTTGGGACGCTTTGGTGCCGGAGCTTCAGACGAAGAAGGAATCGGAACCGATGGTCTATAGTCGTCGTCGTCTTGCGAAAAAAGGGAAGAAGAAGAAGAGGAAAGATCAATTGATGACACTCCTGCTTCTTCCAAATCTTTCTGTGTTGCTTCATGCCTTGCCTTCCTCTTGGCTTCCTTCTCCATTCTGGATCGCTTTCTGTCCTCTTGTGTAGTCGTTTCCTTATCAATGCCAGCCATGCTGCAAGAATTGACGTCCTTGCGCTGCATGGACAGGAAATTTCGGTCCTCAACGTTGACGATTGTGCTCATGGCATCACTGGTTGCGATGTCAAACAGTTCCTGGATGTCCGCTTTGAAGATGTCTTCATTCATTCTATCGCTGGCACGTTGCCTGGTCCTGTGCTTCTTGAGTGTTTTGTAGCGGTCTAAAAGCTTTGAAAGCTTACGGACACAGGAGTCGATCCGTTGAGTTGGGATCCGCGCTCGGATCCAGACTTCAATCACCCTCTGGCATGCCTGGTTCAGACTGTCGGAGGTGGTTTGCTTTTGATTGATGTGGTGGTATTACCCCAAGAGGAGGGCGTCAAGGCATGTAGGGAGCCTTGACGTGGATAAAGTTCCAGTTGCCATCCCTAGAAGCCAAACTTTTGGAATTGATCGAGTTTGAGCCATCGGACCTACGGAAGAAAAAGTACATTATATAATATATATATTCAGAGTGGGGCGACCTCTAAATATTCACCAATCACGCTGCAATTTTGCACAGACCATGTGGACACTAAATGGACAAAAACCACACTTGTGGAGACTATCTAAGACAATTTTGAAATTTCCCCCTATGGATTTGGACCACCCTAATATATATATATATATATATATATATATATATAATAAAAGTGAATAGATTCCTTGTGTATTATTTTGTATTTCACATAATTAATATACTGATACTTTGAAATAATTTTTATGATCGATATTGTCAACATTCATTCTAATTTATATCTCCCCCCCCCCCCACCACCACCAGAATCATAATATAATGCCTCCGTAAACAAACCCACATTGCATTAAAGAAAGCCATTCGTGAACTTAATAATGTCAATGTTTTTTTCATAATGAGAAGAGAATATGTACAAAAAATTAAAAATAAAATAGTAAGAAGCACGCACGGTTAATTTCTGTCACCTCATATTCAAATGTTACTAGTTTTAATCAAATAAAGTGAGGGAATATTTAATTCTTGCGAAAATATTGAAGTTAACAGCTGTATATTTATATTAATATATTTATTTATATCATTCAAACGATTATAGTCCAATAACGAGAAAAAATGGGTATTATTTGTGTTTGAGAATTAGCTTGCTTGCGTGTGAGTGTTTTATTTTGAGTGTATATTTTGCTTGGCTCTGAGTTCAAACAGTATGTTACGAGGCTTATACGGGAACAGCACGCAATAACGTACAATAACAAATTAAATTAATAATACATCACATTATGATATGCAAATATTCTGGAACAATATCGTTAAATACTGCATGAAGCGTACAAGATTTAATTACAGCCGTCCCTCGCTTTTACACATTCTATGAAAATGCGGTGCAAAGCGAAACTGTGCGAAGCGAACCTTGTTTTACATTATGAAATGGAATTATGTTCACAGCACTCCAAAAATCGAAGATTACACTTCAAATCTGTATTTTACTGTACAATGAGGCAACACTAATTATTAAAATATACCACAGTATATATGTATAATAGTATAATGCATATAAAAATACAAATTGCAAAATTAGTAAGACATCCATAAAATGTGAGATTATAGTACATGAGTGGTTGATAAATTATAAGGATAAGGTCATTAGAATCGGGAGTAGGGGTGGTAATGAGGCTTACAGTGCTTGGTGGAGCTCTTGAAGAAATTTATAAATTTTGTCTGTTTTGCTGTACTTTGTTTATTTCGATAAATCTGCTTGTAGTTGGCCAAGAGAGATGCCAGACCTCTTCCAAACTGTAAACTCCTTTCTAAGTTAGAGTCCATATCGACTGCTTCCTGTGCCAATTGGTCGACAAGTGTAAAAAAATGTGCCAGCGTTTTCGAAGTCGGGTGTTGTTCTTTGATGACTGCGTCGTTTGAATCTTCCTCCTCCTCTTTTTCTTCCATTTCTATCAACTGCGCAATGTTCTCCGCGGAAAGGTCTTTGTATGACTCTAACACAGTGATGCACAAACCCTGGCCCGCGGGCCAAATGTGTCCCCCACGGGTCTTTTCAGTGGCCCCACGGGTCTTTTCACTTCAATGAAAAAGTTAGAATATAAAAGTGACCTAATTTATGACTTAGATGGAAAGTAAGTAGGCTAATACATTTAGTTATTTTCTTCGCTTGGCCCTCACATCCAAAACGTTTGTGCACCACTGCTCTAACAGTTCAATCACATATTTATCTTGTAGATCTTCAAATCCGTCTCCACCCGCACTTTGTCCGAGCTTCACAATATCTGCTAATTCTAATGAAGGATCTACGAAACTTTTATGGTTATAGACACATTCTTGCCAGATGGTTTGCCAAACAGCATTCATGGTACTGCTTTTAACCTCATCCCAGGCACTGAGGCATTTATCTGATTCGTTCCAGTTGGGCTGTGGAAGCGGAAGTTAACGTAATAAACGAACGAATGCCCGCCTGAGGCATTTATTTGATCCGCTCTTCGTCCGTTCAACATTCTGGTGGTGTGGTTGCTCGCTTCCCAATCCGTGCAGTTGTAAACCATACCCGCGCAGTGCGAATACTACTTGGTGTTAAAAGAAAACCCTTGTATGAGTGAATCCGTTCAAAGCGAACCCGTGTAAAGCGAGGGTCGGGTGTATTTCCGAACACAGTACGAGTCGTATAGAGTCAAAGTACTTTAACTACGACAGGAAGATACAGTAAGTTGTAAAGGAAGAAATGAGCCGAAAGTATATCATGAAAATATAAAGAATTACTTTCAATAACTTCAAATCCATTTCATCAAAAAGGTTTTCAAATTAATACGACAACTTTAAACAAAATGTATAAATGAGTGAATTGACCTACAAAGAAAACAATTTTCGAAATGCAAATTTTCTGCAGATACTGAACTTCAGTAGACATTCTACGAAAAACGAAATAGAAGGAATTCAAACATAGTGATTCAACGTTATACAAAAAAAAAATTGAATTGGTGCATAAAAAATAAAACGACTTCAACCTTTCAAATGTTCCGTGCGATGATTCCTCACTTCACGAAGGTCAAACTTGTCGCCCCTCCTTTCAAAGATTGCTTTATACAATTAACAAATATTTATTCAAGAAACAAAAGAAACTCAAAGAAAAATACAACATATTTTCAGATATTCTTCGTTAGGATAAGAACGTTAAAAGCAACATTAATATTGAAAATGTATCTATACTATCAGTTACAAAAGTCACATTGGTCGGTGAAGGAGGTATGGTCCAATGAATCCCGATTTTGGCAATCGACTGTACAATTATGGAAAAGTTTACTGGAAAAAAAAAATCAGAAATATCAAAGAAACTCCAAATATTACTAATCAGTATTTTTTTTTTGTTTTTCTTTTCATAATTTTTATTTTTTGCGCAAAAAATATTAAAATTCAAAATCTAAAATATAAAAATTACTTATATATATATATATATATATATATATATATATATATATATATATATATATATATATAATAATAATTATTATATATATTCTTTTTCGACTAACCTTTATTTTGCAAATTCATTCATTCATTCAGTGATGCGAAATTCATTTAAAACATAAATAAAAAAAACTATTTTAATGTCAAACCATTTTCCGTTCGTAATTATATTAAATTTTTAACGAATTTATCATATTCCTATAAATCTACATCTTCACAGACGGACATCAAAAACACTGATTGGTTTCCCGCTGTTTCGCTTTCGGGTCTGATAAACAAACAAATGAATGTCGATGTAGATGTATCGAAGACACATTCAAAAGGTTCATCATAAACAAAACCCTTGTTATTAAAACGATGTGAGAACTTGTTTTAAAAAAAAAAACCTTTCACTTGAAAACAACAAGAAAGAGATATTACTAAAAAATTTACCTGTCCTTTGATTAATTCTAAACAATTATAACTGTTATATTTAATTATATTATACGTTATAAATATAAATACTTTTAATTCACTGCCAAGATTCTAGTATTTCGTTATGTATATATATATATATATATATATATAGCATGAATGATTTTAATTAAACTGTATTAACAATGTATGTCAATGTTGAAATTAACAAGTTTGTAGACCAGAAAGATCTAAAAATAAAAGTGTTGACTATAATTTACCAACCATAACATTTGACCTTGAACTCATTTCAAAGTGATTTCAATGTGGTGCGTTTACTTCCCTCGGAATTAAGTAGACAGAACAAAGCTCACTTTTAAAATATGTCTCAAATGTGATTTACAAGTTTTTGTACTGAAAATAAAACTTTACCGCACCAGTTTTACAAAGTTACTATCTTAAAACGTTTTACCTAAGGCAACGATAATACCTAACTGACTGCCATTCCTTTGGTTTTATGATATGTAATATTTTCAACTCAAACTCTAAACTTTCATCCATAGTTATATTTTATCACCGAGAATAAGCCGAACGGGCTTTTATCCTATGAAAAATGTTTAAAAGGAGATAGCGTATCCGTTTCAAATGATCCGAGTTAGTTTCTGCTGTACTTTTCTTGCGTAGTGAGTACAGTAGTTCAAATTCATAAGAATACTTCCTTCTTAAAGGATCCGACATAACAACAGACGAAAGAGGATAAAACATAATTATCATACACTAGATAGTACTTAAATCTTGCCTGAGGAATAGAGTATCGTGATTGGTTAAAAAATCTAAATAAACCCTCGTGAAAATCTCATTTGAAATCATTTCGATTGCCATATTATTCCCCTCTTCAACACAATATATTGGAACAATAAACAGAGAAATAAAGTATTTAATAATATCATAATTTTCATTACAGTTAATCTATATTTAATAAATAATGATAAACAAATGAAGATAAAATTAAAGTAAAAAAACTATAATATTTACAATACAAAAATAACAACTATTCCTGCTTATCTGAGCGTTCATGAGGGAAGTCTAAATATAGACCATTTGTATATAACACAAACTCTACAAACGGAAACGTACGTTCGAGAAGGAGATTCGTATCTTCAAAACAGCCGAAACCTCATTTTATATTTATACTGAAAGAAATGTCGGGGAAGACAGATAGAAGTATGAATACATAACATTACAGTGACAGATCGTTGCTGTTGGATTTATGTCAAAAAATTAGCAAATACGTAGTGAGCATATGTATGAAGTTTAAAATACTGTAATTATTGTAATAAAACCCAGGCAAAAACACATTTTAAAAAAAATAAAAAATTTTAAATCTTTATTTCGAAAGAATATATTACATAAGGAAAACATTACATCCATGAAGGATGGGGAAGCCGGGTTAAATCCCGGGGCCCGGAAAGAGGGGAGATAAAATCTAAAAATATTAATAAAGCAATTGATTAAATAACAGAGAGGAAATATAATTAATGAACATACATTTTATAGAGATTATCATACTGTATGTTTTGAATAGTGACTTGGACATATAATCAGTTTGCTTGCTTGTTATGTACACAAAAAAACATTCATAATAAAATACTGAGTAAAGAGGGGGGCCCATATACCAACCCTTCCCCGGGGCCCGTGGCAGCTCTCGCCGGCCCTGGTGGCAAGTAGTCTAATCCAGTAGTTCTGAACCTGGAGTACGCGTACCCCCCAGGGGTACGCGAGGGAATCTTAGGGGTACGCGACGGGGTCCTGAAAATATAACCCTTTTAATTTTATATACG